>CM060947.1:221169790-221379294 GCA_030765055.1 Mantis religiosa | reverse complement strand
GAATCATTTTTTTCTGTTGCTATACATGGAAGTAAAATATATATATCCTGTATGTGGCCGTATAGTACCCATGAATCATTTACAGAACAAGTAACTGCTGACAATAAACACCAGAATCTGTTAGAACGTTTAAGCTCACGAGTGTAAGATTCCTTATTTAGTAGCTTTTCGCTGTTACAATGCATAAAACAGCTGCTCATATTTCTTATGCATCTGCTCAACGATCCTAAATTGTGGACAATATTTACATGGAAAGAATGCTACAATAGACGAAAAATGTATCTAAGAAGATCATTGTATATGATATATTTAAATGTTACTCTGCTACAATTATCATCAATATAAATCATGGTGTGCTATGCTCAGTATTATGATGAGCACTTCATCCAGGGCGGCTGGTGGCTCTGAAAATTGGTGGTACACAAAGTTATCCATGCAATTTAATTTTTTAAAGTAACAAACGGTTCTTTAGGGTTACCTCCGACCAGGCTACGGCTGCCCGGCGGCGGTAGAGGGTTGCCTCGTAAGTCCCGGGTACTAGCCTGCAAAGGTAGTAGAAGCCGTGCTAGATCACCAGGCGGCCCCACCGAGGTCATTCGGAGGGCTTCCCTATGGGGTTGATGGGCGTAAGTAGCGTGTCCACTTCCATCACGACTTGACGTTGTCAACGGGGGGCGTTTTAAGTAATCAGGTATTGCCCTATGGAAAGACCCCCGGAGTTATCCATCGCTCTCGGGTTGAAAGAGGCCAGGGTCTTCGGACTTTGGGTAGATCCTCTCCACTTAAATTAACTGTCACTTTAGACTACCTTACAGACAAGTTAACGGTAATTAACACATGCACAATTCAATAAATACTCTAGAACATATAACACTCAACTATTTATATAGAAACTCAGCCCTTCTCTCCTTTCTGCTGACAAACTTATCAATGACCAACTCATTGAAGTTCTTGACCTGCATGATGAAGTTCCTTTCAATGGAAAGTATCACCAGTGCAGAAAGCCTCTCTTCACACAATGTGTTACGCAGAAATGTTTTAATTCGTTTTAAGTGTAGAGAAACACCTTCTGCCTCCCATGTTGTCATGGAAGGTGTCAGAATTACATTAAGAAGCTCAACGGATTCGCCAAAAGGGGAACACAAGTTATCGTCTCTGAAAAGCTCCATTAGTGGAACAATCCCAGCTATGTTTTTAAATTCCTCAGTGCTGTAAATTGTGGAATGCTCTGTGACAAGCTTTCCTTCAGCTAAAAAATATTTCTCAAGAGCAACTTTTACATGATGTGGTGGAAACGATACATGATATTCTGAAAATTTGTCAGGCCGAAACTGAACTGCTGCTCCCCCATGGCCAACAACCTGAACCTTTCTTTCATTTTGGTAATAAATGTATCACATATTTCAATTGCCTCTATTTTTCTCTCAGTGTCTTCTAGGAGTTTCCTGCTCATTGCTACATTATCCACAACTTCTTTAAGATTTACGGAACTTCTAATTTTAAGGATCTCCACCTTAAAAGAATTCAATTTGTTCTAGACAATTTCAGAGGTAGATCCACTCCTCTGAAGGTGATTGTAGAAAATATTGACATGTGACATAATTTTTTGGAAGAAAGACAGTCAAAACAGTAAATCTGAATCGGTCAATAAAGCCAGAAGCTTGAAGAACCGAGGTTGTATTGGCAATTCTCTCGCCGCCCTTAATGGCTTTCATTTTCAGCGCGATCATAAAGGTGCTGCAAATCATTCAGGCCCATTTTTTTGTCCTCGGATATTCACCAACAAACAGAACTCAAGGATAGCATTTTAAAACAGGGCATTTTTAATATTACAACCACACATCCAATTATATCTCTCATATACATCGTTGTTGAAGTTCCTGTTAAAACATCTTGTTTTTGTATTGTCTACCTGTGTGATTTTTAGTTTATGCGTGGGGTTTCCAAGCCACTTAACGTCAGTTTTCTTCTCCCAAAATCATTTTTGACAAAGGGTGTGCTAAAAGACACTGCATGGGAATTATTGTTCCTTCTTGTAACACAATGTCCCTGTATTTAAATAAATCACTGATGCACTACTCAAAACACGGCACAGCTAACACAACACGGCACAAACCATGAGGCTATGTACTAGTAGGTAATAGTTAACGGATGCGAACATTAAACATGAGAGCTATAGATGCCGCTGCTGTGATAAAAGCAGAAGGAGTAGGCTAGCTTCGAGCCATTGGCCGTTGGAGTGAGAAGTGCAGGATGGCCATTAGCCCCGAGAAGAGCTCCGCTCTTCTCCTGGCTAAGATCCGAGCTGGGCGACCGGATTGGTCGCTGAGGTTGAGGCAGAGGCAAATCCCTTGGGTTCCCACTGACAAATACCTTGGCGTCCACCTCGATCGCGGTCTCACCTAAGCACCTCAGGTCCGGGTCAAAGCCGGACTAGGGCATGCAGCATTAACGCAGTTGTACCCAGTGCTTAAATCCACCATGCCAACGCACCTCAAACTACGCCAGTATCGGGCGATTATACCGCCCCTGATTCTGTACGGCTGCGAAGTCTGGGGATCAGCGGCTCCGACCACTATTCGCAGACTACAGCGCGTCCGGAACAGGGCACTGCGCATGATCTACGATACCGGGCGCAGATTCCCGTCCCACATCCTTCACACCTACTCCGGAGTCCCGTACATTGTGGACGTGGTGCGGGAGAGATCCCGCACCATCTACGATAAGCTAGACTCACATCCCAACATCCTGGTGAACACCCTTGGCCGTTACGACCACAGGGCTCCTCGCCGCCGACCGAGCTACTGGTTGCCCAAAGATGCTTTGGGTAACTAGAATTGAACAGGGCCACATTCCCCTGACTTCAAATCCCCAAGCCCAGAAATGGGCTTGGTAAGTCCAATACCTAAACATTTGCTTGCCTTCCCTCTGGTCTGTTAAGCGGACTGTGCTCAGATGCCTCCCAGGCAGGCGGAAGAGCGCAGCCAGCACTGGGCGCACAACCCACCCCCCCCCGGGGCAACAGCGCGCATAAGACTAGACATACCACTGCCGAAGACAATCGCCTGAGACAAAGATGACTGCCCAGATAAAGCCGGAATAAGCGGTTAGGTGCTGGGCAGCAAACACTCAGTCCAGGTAAACCTGGACGACTCGATTCTTCTGCTGGTCTACTGGTGTGCTAGGCATCCACTATTCTCTGGCAGCTAGGTTAACCAACCACATGCAGCCTTATGCACCGCACTTACCCCCTAATTGCCTCTCGGCGAACCAGAGATTCATCCTGCTCTATACCTCCCCATTCTAAGCCAGTGGTTTGCATTTGGGAGTGAACTACTCGGCACCTGCAAACAATACAGCGCGTTGAGGTCCACTGCACTAGACAAGGTCGAAATGAACTCCAAATGGAACATGTCATTACATTAAAAGAGACCCAGCATTTTGGTTGTAGAGCAAACATGCTACCCTATACAGAAGCTGCCCCTTAGTTCACCTCATTCCTTGGTAACTTAGGCTAACGAGTGTTATCATGAACAACGTCAATAGCTGTCCCCTGGTAAGAGTTGTATTCTATATCAGTTACATTAAACAGTGGTTTTGTAACCACCACGATCATGGATATTACCTGATTCTGTTGCATCCAGTGTCCTCACTATTCCCTCTGCTCACTAATAATGCATACCGACCTCTTCATGGTTAAGCTGATTCTTAAGTTGATTGAGCCGTAAACTATAGATTTTATAATTAGACTGACCTCGTAACTAAGCAATCAAGTGAAAGCAGCTCCTATTACGTGAGGAAGATATATTTGTCTCCGGCTAAAACTATATATGAATCTCTCCCTAACGCATTAAACCTTGTAGCAATGAATTCTACTACAACAAATGAAAGATATGAACGCTCACTGAATTAATTACAGTGCAGTGCTCGGGGCTGGTTTTCCAGGGTTTTGGCTGCTGGAGTTCCGAAGTGTGGTTCATTGTGTTCTAATTTTCGTCTGTTTTGTAATTTATTTCCTTTTACTTTGTCCATACGTACTTAAAAGCCATGCGAGTAAAGTATATTTTTCATGTACTAGAACAATTTATCATAGTTTATCTTCTATTTGCACATATTTATATTCCTTTACAGTTCCAGATAAATGGATTACGGAAGTTCAACATGTAGATTTAATCATCTCTAATGTAGAGATATTACCATTTCCTTTACCAGTTGTCAATTACCAGTTATCAGCATCCAATTCCAGAAAGGTAGTATACAACGTCTCTAAAGTTAAGGTACACAGAAATGCTAGATACTCAAGCTTTCCTTGAGTACATTTGTACATTTCCCAACTGCTTAAAACGGATTTCATCAAATATTTAACACATATAAAGGTAATTTAATTCCTCCTTCACTAAATGCGTATTCTCGTTTACAATTTTTAAATGAAATTAATTACAAAATATTGTAAATTTGTCATAGATTTAAAGGCAATTTAATTCATCTCAGTATAAAGTACGTTTGAAATTACTCAGTGGAAAGTTTCATGTAACTGTTAAATTTAATATGGACATTTAGTTTCATTTTTCCCCTCTTACAAGGAATAAAAGAGAGATTATACCGAATCTTGGTAAAATTTAACTGTAATTTTATACGCGACTACTATTTAACTATTCCAGTGAAATGGGACATGAATTTGTTAGGCTTAAAATAGACAAACCGTCTGCCAACTACAAGACGTCAAGCGTGGCCTGAATAGGGAGAGGGTCTTGAACTGTATCTGCTCTGGTAATGGATCTGTTTGCAACAAGATGACTGTATGACAGTGCCGGATCTAATGTTCATTTCAGTAACTTGCAGTGATTTATGCTGTATTTTGGATGAACCTACTCTGTTTCATATAACCTTGCCCCGCTGAAATGTTTCACTCCGCGTGCAACTACCTTCCCCCTCACCGTAATTGGCTAATAGTTTCGCGCCAGAGGCCATAGGTGGTGCCTTCCCGTCACATTTAAAACTTCAGTAAACGTCATAATTGCCAGGAAGATAGATAAAATCATACAAATAAGAATATGAAGGCGTACAAAAATCATGAAGTTTATAATGAAACTGAGCAAGATGAAACTGAATGAATGAGCAATGAAACTGAAAAAAGTTTATAATGAAAGGTCTTCGGTCTTTTCCACTGGGAGTTTTTTAAAACCAGCACACATACAAAAATGCTTGTCTTATAAGTCGTGTCACGCTATACTTATCGTGTGTCATTCATTCACCCAAGTCTCGTCAATGTGGTATATTTTGCAATTTGTATCCTGGTACAGTCTGATTGTCTTTAAATGACGTCTTCGTCACACAGCAATATAGCCCATGGAGTGCTATGTTTTCCTGTTGTCTCCATTTCATGTCGCGATGTTCCTACGCATCTAACACATCTGAAAGTTTAGAGCACAGCTGTTCGACTTCCCTCACTGACAAACACGGATTCTTCTGTCAGTGCATTAAACACAAGCAACAATTCTATTTCGCCGCTTTGTAAAGGTTTTCCCTTCTGATGCTTCAGCGAAAAACTGGCGCTAGACTCTGCCATTATACATATAATAAGAACACGCACAATAAACCATCAATAAAATAATTTAGCTCTCGCATTCGGTACAACACCTTCGAATGGCGATATATGACTAATCCAGTTCAAAACAAGGTCAGTGATAAAAGTCAAAAACAAATATGTATGTTATCACTACCGCTAAATCACGTGCTATCGTGTTATATGAAAGGTGGGCTGGAGAGCAAAGTAGTCTCCTCTTTACTTCGTTTAAGAATTAATATGCATTTCAGGTAAATAAACTCTGTTGCGTAATATATTTAATTCAAAAAGGTTACGAAAATATAAATTTGACAATTCTCTTCCAGCAATAAAGGTATATCACCATGTTAAATATCAAACTAATTTTTACCGCACAGCAATCTATACCACGACAGCAGCCAATGAATGGTGATAAGGTCACGTGACCGTTAAGAGATACGGGGCAAGCTTATGTGAAACAAGTTTTAGTATCCTTATGACATCCGGACGACGAGCAAAAACATTGCGAATAGCAGAACTGATTACATTACTAATTCCTTTGCCTTGCCTTCTTGTGTTGGGTGAACGCTACAGACATACTGACTTAAATAGATGCTATGTTTATTTACAGTTCCTTATATTTTCCATTTCAAAACAGAAAATTCATACCTGTATACAACACCAGATAAGGCATTACATGTCTAAGTATATCAACAGAAGCAGACAGCATAATGAGCGTTATGTGATGTCCAGGGAAGCTCTTCGCCAGTGAAGTACTTTGGGAGTTTAATCGTGAAACACGATAACTATTTGCGGTTCGGTGGCTACTTGCTGGCCGGTTACAAATTACGAACACGCGCATGCGCATCCCTGCTGCAGCGCCGCCAGCTATACTGCAACATAATTACCGTTATTCACTTGTCCATTTTCTCCTTCCTCGTTTTCAGAAATTCCCCTCTGAAATCGAATCCACCCCACAGTCCCCGAACGCGCATATCCAAACACAAACGCGTATTGTCGAAAAAAAGCACAAAAAGAACTCAACTTGACGGCTGGTTGTTTTCACAATGCACCCAACTAATTAACCCGAAACGGTCCCGGCTGTCTCGCGCACCCCTGATCAGAGATGGCCTTTGTGTGGCCACCTTTTGTATCGAACTGGCAATCAAAAGATTGAACAAATATTATGGCAGCAGTAGCAGCGCCATCGTAGCCTTGCCCGCAAACAAACACTTGCGAGGTTGCCTTACAGGTCTCCCATGTTTGTACAGCACAAATATGTGCACACACATACCCTCATGTCACCTGCAACAGACATTCTCCTCGTAAAAAATTTCTCTATTCTCTGAATTAGCTGCAAATATTTTTGTTTGGCTTACGGCTAAACAAGGACAGGTGTTCCTTTAATGGTAAATTCGCAAGGAAACCCTGTTTTGACGCGAAGTATGAATAGACACTTTGTTTTACTCCCCCTACTACATATCTGTGTACTTAGCGCTGTCAGAGTAAGCCTTGTAGCTTATCCAAAACCTCGATAAGAAATTTCATCACACATCGCAATTTGAGATACCCTTATGTCCGATTTCACCAACAGATTTTAAGACTTAACACGAGTTTAGCAATAGTTAAAATAAAAATTGCATTTGACCAACAAGTGTTAACTTAACACTCGTGTTAGAGCTCTTGTTAAACTAACAAGCCAAATTTCTGTTAAGTCCTTAACAACTGTAAATAGTCAAGATGACAGGCATGAACTCAGCTGTTGATATCGATTTGCCATATTTAAGTATTCGTAACAGATGACCTATGAGGAGAAATGATTTTGCGGAGCTATCAGTAGAAACTCTTCCACTCAGGTATAGACTGTAGAAACAAGTTGCTATGAAGGTTACTGCGGAAGTGCAAGGGAGGTTAGAACATGCATCGAACGTGGAACAAAACGTTCAAATGTGGGGTGTAGAAAGAAGTTGGGTGACGATTGACTTCTTCGAAGTTCTCGGAGTTCGATCTAGTCGTTCCTCTGGTATATGCATGGACTCTTCTTTTCAGGGTTGGTCAAGGATATGGATGCATAATGTCGTTTTAAATAAAAGATTATAAATAATTTCCCAACGAATGCCCAAACTGAGATTTATTAAGAATGAAATTTTTTAACATAAATAAATCGATATCAATATTCCCTGGTGCAATCATTTTAACTGTTAATCAATAACTTCTCTGTTACACCAAGTAAAATATACTGATACATATATTCTTACACACAAAAATCGCCTTTGCACATGAGCGTCCATTTGCGGACTTATTCACACGTCCTCTCACCATGGAAGTCAAATGAAAAGAAGGAATCACCTCCAGTACAGGTGCTTATATAGTCTTTTTGCCGTTGCCATCACGAAAAATCAACATCATTCCGCTTTTATACATTTCTTCATAAATGTTGTATAACTTTTTCATACCATTGTTCAATATTCTAGATAAATATTTTTACTTATTCAAATTATTCAATAGATTTAAATCGTTTCAAATGGAATATGCCGATCTCGCCTTTGCTTCAAATATTAATAACTTTGCAATGTTATGATTCACTGAATGATGAGGATAATATATTGTCCACCTCCCGTCTTGAAACGCTCAAGTCACTTGTCCTTCGCTCCTCGTTTTGAATTTACGTAATACTGAGTTAGAACATGCATAGAAAGGAATATGCCGATCTCTCATTTGCTTCAAGTATTAATAACTTTGCAATTTTATAATTCACTGAATTATGTGCATAATACATTGTCCACCTCCCGTCTTGAAACGTTCAAGTCACTTGACCTTCTTCGCAACTCGTTTTAAATTTATGTAATACTGACGAAGATGTTTCATGCTTTTAGTAGTGACACATGCAATTGAATTAAATTCATTTCTAATATTTTCCCACGTGACATCTTTCTCTTTTACATTCCTCCCATCCGGCCTCTTATTTTCCACGGTATCCTTACACTTCTTCACCAATTCAGTTAACAGTTCTTTCTCCACCGAAGAAAAGTTTGTCTCATGGCTCTTGTTTACCATTTTGTTCACCCGCCATTTTTTCTGCTGTGTGCAGATGAAAATGTAAACAAATGCGCATTGCAGTACGTTCAGAAAATAATACGACTCATCCATAGCCTCCTACAGCTGTAATATTTACAAGTTAAAGTGTGTGTATTAACATTTTCAGAAAACAGTTTGGTGAAATGTAAGAAATTTAACAGCTTTGTTAGTTCTGTGACAATTGTTACGTTACAGTTGTTAACGTAGATTTAAACAGTTGTTGGTGAAATCGGGCATTATTCTTAAGAAAAACAAATTTTTCA
Organism: Mantis religiosa; assembly: GCA_030765055.1. Classification (NCBI taxonomy): domain Eukaryota; kingdom Metazoa; phylum Arthropoda; class Insecta; order Mantodea; family Mantidae; genus Mantis; species Mantis religiosa. Next base: position 221,370,408 of record CM060947.1, on the reverse strand, counting down.
AAAACATCTGAATGACCTCGGCTATAGTTGTCGTTATAAGTATATTTTTCAATGAATTAGAGCCAACTGAAAAATTCAATGCCATGGCCGGGATTTGAACCACGGATCTACTGGTTTCCGTCCAGTCGCTCTGACCCTTGAGCTACCATGGTCAACGTGCCTACCTGACATTAAATTCTCCAATTGACTCATTATATTCCCGGTGGACCACTTAAGGTTCTCATATTTGAGACAACTACTTGTGGCGACTTACCATTGTAAGTACTTAATTACCAGGATTTTTATCGTAGATTATTTTTAATGTAAAGGATTAATTCTTTAAGGATTAATTCCTCAATATAAATTTACATTAACAATAATCTACGATAAAAATCCTGGTAATTAAGTACTTACAATAGTAAGTCGCCACAAGTAGTTGTCTCAAATATGAGAACCTTAAGTGGTCCACTGGGAATATAATGAGTCAATTGGAGAATTTAATGTCGGGTAGGCACGTTGACCATGGTAGCTCAAGGGTCAGAGCGACTGGACGGAAACCAGTAGATCCGTGGTTCAAATCCCGGCCATGGCATTGAATTTTTCAGTAGGCTCTAATTAATAAAAAATCACCCATATACTGGAGTAATGTATTTAAAAGGATTAATTCTTTAAGGATTAATTCCTCAATATAAATTTATATTTTTCAATATTCGTATTCAAAATTACACGCTCTGTTCATTTCGATTATGCAATACATATTTCTAAATTATCATGTCTATTTTAAATAACGCCTAGCCAGATGGTTCCGCTGTAAGGTCGCAGGCTCTATTAGGATAGTGCCGTGTTCCTGTTCCTTGCAAGCCTATTGCCTATTCCGGCCTATTCAGGTCTAGAAACTGTTCTACCATGCTTTCCTTTTCACCACGCCCTCAGCCCAACATTCTTCAGGTTGCCTTTATATTTCGTGCCACATCGCTGTTCGTGACAGTGCGCATGCTCGATAAGAATAGTGCTCACTGTGGACACTAGATGGTTTTGTGACAGGTGTTTGCCACAAACCTTTAAGAGACCTTCGTGTATCTTTTACTCCGATATTCCTGCGGTACTGGTGGCTAATCTATGTAGTCTAAGTGTACTATTCTATGTCCCTTCTAGGTGTTGAATGACGCAACAGGCAAGCTCAGATATTTCATGCTTCAATACGTGCATAATGCGGGATTGCCCTAAATAATGCAAACGATGGAAATCAACAGGAAGATGTCAACTCTTATTTTTCAATATAAAGAGTGTGCGAAAGTTTAGCCTTGAGCCTTTAAAAGTTGGTATTTGTTTAGCAAACACTTTTGAATACACAAGGCTCGTTACAGCACTTTCAGTAGGAGCCAAACAGCACAAATACATATTAAAATATTGAAGGATGAATCAAATTAGTTAAACTAAACTATGGAAGGAAACAACAAAAAGGTATATTACATATTAAATATCATCTTGGATAGGGTATATCACAGCTTTGTTATGATGTTCGCAAAAAATACTGAAAGATGAATCAAGCAAGGAAACAACAAAAGGTATACTAACTTCTTGCGCCCTTAACATGCACGTAAGTATGAAGCTTCGGATCTACAGATGAAATAAGACTCCCAACACATTGCGGGAGAAGAGAGCTCCAAATTACGGTTAATAAATAGCATTCTGAACCTCAATTTATTGACAATCAGCGACAACGTAGATTAGTCCATACCCATCACGCAGATCAATGGAGTTCTCCAAGGGGACCCTCTCAGTCCGAGTTATTTAATATACTGACACACGATGTAATACGAGAGGTAGCAGAAGTCAAACGCATATGGACGATATGGTTATGCTGTCGAGTAACAGAAATGATTTGCAACTTGGACTTGACAGATTACATGACTGGTCAAATAGAAACAGCTTATATATAACCATAGGTAAAATCATGGCATGGAGTTTATAAGAGGAAGAAATATCTCCAAAACTGACATTTTATATGGAACCGACAAGCTAGCAATTGTCAACTCATATAAATATCTGGGAATTACACTGCAGGTAACAGCCAAAACCTTCAGTAAGCACATAGAGGTAAGATGTTCGGCGATAAAGAGCATGCTTGACATAAGGAAGATGCAAAAATGTTCTATGGACCCAGCACTAGGACGTTTCAATATTAAAATAGCTCCAATCGCGTGCTACGTGATAAGCAAAATATTGGCACACCTAACAACTGCAAACATGAGGACACCCGAGGCAGTGAAAACAACGTTCCTCAAGAGAGCCCTCCAAGTATTTCCTCCAAGTATCAACCCAGTGGACACAGACTACCTCCTAAAGGAGATAAGACAAAGCCATGGCCTTCTATGAACACATTAGAATGAGGGAAGAAAACAGCAGCAAACATAGATCAGAATTCTTTCTAACACCAGCCATGTACACCGAAGAATGGATAAAGCCTTTCTTTGAGCGAAACATATACACGAGAACCGTGTCACATGGATTCCACCACAAGATCCGTGGACAACGAGGAAACCACCTGTCATCGGAACTATTATCTGCACTCTTTGTGGTCAGTTTTGTGGACCATATCACAAACTTCCTTTTCTATCAAGGACTCAATCACTGATGGTCTAGGCAAAAGACGATCGAACTTTGCTTTTTAACATATACTCAGAATATATTATATCCAAAGTTGTAATTAGGTATGTCAAGGTATTGATAAGATATTTATTAATCTTCATTCATATTCAGTATTTGCTACCTTAGTCTTAAAAGGCTACTGGACCATTCGGTTTCCATATCGCTCCCACATGTTCATTTGAGAGGCTCGGACAATTATAAATAGTTTTGAGGTTTTTGGCAACTTTAATTATTTCAAAGGAAGAAATACCATACGTTCAAAGGCTATATCTCCTCAAATTTTTCAGTTTGAGTAATGAAAGATAATTTCAGATGAATTAATTCATACCTATTTACTCATGCACAAAAATTTTGAAATCTATTTTCTGAAGCTCTGCTGAAACTTTTTAAGTTTATAGTAGGAGTTGTCGTCCAAGGATACTTTTGCATAATACAAATGCAAAATATCAGCAAAATAAGAAACGTACAAGTTCTAGCAAAAGCTATTCATTTTTTAAACTAAATGTTAGATATTTCCCTTAGGAAATGAGAAAATTAAACATCAGGAACAAAAAATTAACAATTGAACCGTAAAAATATTAAAACTGTGTATTAGATGATGGTGGTGTTGATTATGGTCATAGGAATTTTTTATTTATGCAGATATGGCAAAGAAACGTAATAATGCTCACCTCGGTAGCCTTTCTGCCTCACGTTCCAGAGCTCCCGAGTTCGAATCCCGGTCAGGGTGAGTTACTTGGATACGGTTTTTCCGGGGTTTTCCCTTATCCTGAAAGACGAATGTCAGGTAACTCTAAGCTCTATGGACCCTGGATTCATTTGAGCATCATTTCACCCATTTCATTCATCGTCTGATATGATTACGTTGGAGGACGTAAATTAAAAAAAAAAAAAAAAAAAAAAAGCCGCTGAAGGACGTAAATTTAAAGGAAATTGTCTAATGAACTTGCTTTAATACCTTTCGTTTGCATCGCGAAAGAATTTTATCAGGAATAATCACTTGAATGCTGTTTTCTCAGGCCGTAATTAACTACTAACTTCCTGCGTAGTTTAAACTCATTTATACGTTAAACAGTCATACCGAGAACGTACATGGAATGTATATAGAGAAATCGTTTCAGGTAGAAAAAGTCATATGAAAGCCTCACATATTTTTTCCAATTATGGAATTCATAGCAGACATTGCGTCCCAGCTCATACACCATATTCCTGGACATCTAGTATTACTGGAATAAAAGAGTTGGGACTCAGAATGACAAAACAGATCCGATTATAGCAATGATCTCAAAGTGGTAAAGCTTGTGTTTAAATATATAACATCGAGGGAATTATACAATAAATCGTGTGGAAGTTAAGTAGCTAATTCTATTGAACAACGAATTCGTACGTAAACAGAATCGAGAGTTGGCGCACAGAAGTAAACATTGATTTAATACCAATGTAGTCCTAACAACAAAACCTTTTAAACGTTATTTCCAATGTAGCCACTGGCAGCTTTGTATGTCACTTGTTTACTTGCATGTTTAGGTAATGGTACAGACAGTATATTCAAATACGCGATAAAATGCATCAGAAATCGTCACATTTATGCGACACTGAAATGTACAGAAGCTTTTAACTAACCTCAATGTACGAGGCAATAAAAATGAATTCTGTACAGATACAGAAAAATTATTTATTGCACTAAATTCTACAACTCTTAAACTAATTTTCCACATAACTGCCGAAATTTTGCAGACATTTGTCATAGCGAGGCACAAGTTTTTGTATACCTTCTTCATGGAAGTTTGTCGCCTGTGTCTTCCACCAGTTGGAATCATTTTCTTTCAGCTCTTCGTCATTGTTGAAGTGTTGACCGCCAAGGAAAGATTTGGGATGCAAAAAAAGATGAAAGTCGCCAGGAGCCAGGCCAGAGCTGTATGCGGGGTGGTCAAACACGTCCCTGTAGGATGTTTTTCGTCGCATTTGCTGTGTGTGGTCGTGCGTTGTCGTGAAGAAACACAACACTTTTACATCGCAAATTTGCCGATAAATTTCAATTGGTTTCACTTTCCTAGCATTCAGAAAACGAATCACATCTGATTTCCCAAGCGACGGGATTTTCAATCAACACCGACATTGTAAACAAGCACAATAACGCGTACGTGGCTGACAGCGATCTCACAATGGCGCACGTTTCTTCTCCTTGATACAGAGCGTCTACTGCGCATGTGCGGAACTGCGATCACAGCGTTGCAGCGGAGATAAACTGAAACAGAACTTACTTTCTGAACGCCACCTACTAAGACAGAATTATCCTAAACAATAAATATTCCAAAGTCCTTAAATATGCATATGCTAATAAGGAAATATATGTTATGCTATAGAAATGTCACGTATTTTATAAGCACAACGTTGTTGTTATAACCAGACGCCGTTAATTAGCTTGCGAAAAAACTATCCGGTATGCGGTACTTAGATATCTTTTGCTACTCGCCTTTAAAAAAACTATTGACATTCCTCTAGTTCATTAATCGACCTGAAAGTATGTAAAAATTGTTTAGATATATATTTCCTAGTAATCATAGTTAAGGGCAGAGGTTCTACCCAATTAGTTCAAGAACCGTAGGTCCTAGGACCCTGGTCTCCTTCAACCCGGGAGCGATGGATGATTCCGGGGTTCTTTCCATAGGGCAACACCTGATTTCTTAAAAAGCCTTCCCGTTGACAACGTCAAGACGGGATGGAAGTGGATACGCGCGTCAACCCCGCAGGAAAGACAACCGAAAAACCTCGGTGGGGCCGCCTGGTGATCTAACGCACCTACCAGCTCTGCAGGCCAGTACCGGGACTTCTTAGGCAACCCTCTACCCCCTCCGGGCTGCCATAGCCTGGCCGGAGGTACCCAATTCCCCGTGGGTTTCGGGAACACACTGCTCCCTGGAATCCAACCCAATCCGAACAACTCTCCATCGGGATGGCCTTGGCAGTTCGGCGCAAGGTTCCTCTAGTAACGTCAGATGTACCAAGAGGGCTAAGGGTGCCCAGCGCTCGCACCACAGCAGCTGAATGCGATGAAAATAGGGAAACACAGTAGGCTTAAAGATATGAGCTTGTTGTGATGTAATATCTTCAAAAGTAATACCTTCTTTGACTGCCAGAAGAGGCCAAACCAAATAGACTTCAATATGAAAAGTGTAATTGTCTCGAAATGCAAACTAATAACAATAATCTAAAAAAATGAGCTTCAGAGAAAAAAAAAATCATGTCATAAAGGCCTTGTGATATAATGTTTGCGCAGTAAAATTCTGTGTTTAACCGTTATGGATAACTCTCTCAGAAAATTCAAGATATAAATTTAATTTATTCACAAATTACAATAATTAAAACAATGATACCTAGTTGTTTTAGAATAAAGAAAATATTTCTTGTAATATTTTAGTTTCGTGTGGAGAAATTTTGTTGAAAAATCTGCGTATTGCTTTCCTGGACGACACTGAACTTAATAGCAATGTTAGTATTTAACCAACTTTTATTATTGAGGTTTGCTGTTCAGAGACAAAAACTGCTCGCACACCAACTCACAAGACTATATTAAAGTAACCCTCTTTTATTTCGGTAGGCTCAAAACGTGCATTTCAGTTGAAAGCTGGACTTATTAGAGAAAACAAATACACAACGTTTATAAAAATTATAACAAACTTATATTCATGATAATCAATCATTTATGCATCTAGTTTATTACAGAACGGCACAGTATATGATAAAGTATTAAATATATTTAGAATGTGCACTCTCATTATGCAATTACTTATAATCAGCTGCCTTTCAATCGTAAGAACGTCTTAAAATGTTCTACAGCTGTTACTAATGTGTAAACCATTCTACTTTCTTTTCAAATGGTGTTTATACAGAACAAGTTTGCTCTACGCAGAATTTCTGTTGCTATCGACATTTTCCGTCCCACACCTCTCAAGCATCATACAGCCACGAACCAAGCACTTCTCTATTAAAAGAACTTACTTATCAACACATACTCATTACCTGCTATGAGGGTAAGTATTCGCAGACACTTAGCATACGTAATCCGAGTGCCATCATGTCCGGAAGAGGTTTGTGCTATAAATTCACGTATGCATCCTTCACAGCGTTACGGGACTCCAGAAGATTTCTATGAGCAAAACTCAGCACTATTTGCTTTTTAATAGAAGTAGTGAAATACCCAAGACTTTAAATTTCCTAGGAGATGTTCTCAGAAACCAATGTTACAACTTAAAGTTAATTATAAGTTTTCCAGAAGTGTTTGTGTACTTAAAATATCAAGCCAATCTCTTTATATAACGCAACTACCACTTTAAAGGGGGCTTTAAGTCATGCTAAATGTTCTAAATCCATGACTGATTGTCTCAAAATTGTTTAAATTACACTTTAATTGCATAAAACATGTATATCAAAAGTTTTAAGATATACACTACTCTGTGTATATCTGTGTATACTTATATTATTAATAATATATGGTTTTTCCTCAACTAATCATTCCTTGATTACATTTTATAAGCAATAGCGTTACTGATTATAGCCATCCTTTAAACACCAAAATCAATGCTTACAGCGATTCCTATTTTTATTTGAAAATTTAATTTAGCCCCAACAAAGTTCCATAACTAGAATAAAATCAGAGGAGGAATGCACAAAATGAATATATCTCATTCATAGTAATGAAGTTTTAACAAGGACTCAATGATAAGTATATTTTCCCCTGATATACAAAAACAATTCACACACAAAATACTGACTGCATCTGGAAATGGAACAATAAAAAACAATAGAAGGTTCGTTCTTTAATGTACACTGTACACACGGAGCAAATGCTACTTGAAAATTAACTTAAACCATTGCAACATAGAATTTATACGAACATTTCATTAGGTGTATAAGAAAATATATTTTAGTTGTGCCTGAGTAATCACTTCTACCGAACATTAATTTGTCAACTGTAACCCTATTACTTTGGATTAAATAAAAACATTATATCATCTTATCAGTACTATGAAAACGAAACATGTATGCAGAAAGAACTGTCAACCTCAAACCTGGAAGGAAGTAATCACATGACCTAAATACAGCTGTTTTTACAGATTCAGCAGTAGGACTCTTTGCATAAGAAAGCATGCCCAGAATTTGGCTAAAGAACACACTAAAATTCAGAAATTTTGAACCTTCTGAACTCCAAAGAAAGAATTCTAGAGTAAGAAACAGAGAGAGTGTGTGTGTGTCTGTGTGTGTGTGTCTGTGTCTGTGTCTGGTCTGTGTCTGTGTCTGTGTCTGTGCCTGTGCCTGTGCCTGTGCCTGTGCCTGTGCGTGTGCGTGCGCGTGCGCGTGCGCGTGCGCGTGCGCGTGCGCGTGCGCGTGCGCGTGTGCGTGTGCGTGTGCGTGTGTGTGTGTGTGAGAAAATGAGTTTAAAACACGTTCAGAGTTAATTTCACGATCGTGAAATTAATACGGTAGAGCACTTGCAAAACTCCAGCTTTCAACAAAGCGTGGTTGGACATGAAGGGCGCAGCATAATGGGGAAAAGCAGTGTGCGCATGAATGTAGAATTTCAGAATTTCTGTGCGAGAACATCCACATTAAGAACTCCAAGAATGTGTTACAAGTTACCATATTTGAAATGTTAATTTCTCCTTTCACCGCAGACTTTGATACATTCAATTGTTGCAGCTAACCTGGTTTCAAGGAAAAGCAAACTACAACTCGTATAAATCATATACATAATAAATGGTTTACTTTGTATTTACATTAAGTTAACTGGTTGAGAAACATAAAAAAATCAATACACCATATTTATAGCTTTGCTAGGTCATGGAAAAGAACTTTGCTTTTTGTCATAGTAGAACATTATGGAATTTATTAATTAAACAAAAAGTATAAACATATCTAAACCTAATGTAGAGATGCAATCTTAAGGTCAATAACAACTAAATACATTAGATATATTTCAAACGATAAAACAAGTAAGTTTTATAATTCAGGTTTTATTGTTGTAACAGAATCTCAAGGTTAATATTGCATAAGAGTTTATTATATCGTAAGACTAAGTTGTGTCAGCTAACGGAAAATAGCCTATAAAGGGCTATATACAAGTAAAGTTTGCTTGTAGAGGTTTTTATACTGTAAAAACCACAATTAAGAAATGTATCACACGAACAAAGTATATTTGAATGGCAAAATTTTAAAGAAATGTGTCCTAGAGACAAGAAATATTTAAAACTCAAAAGATTAGAACTAGTAAGTCATTCTTATTTCCTGTAATCCATCATGATTTAGGGGCTACGCTGTGAAAAGATACACTTATCACAATTTGAGAAACTATTTGCGACAGTAATGAAGTTTTATAAGTTAATCACCATGTTGTATGAATCAGAAACCGAAGTTTAAGCAAGAGAAAATAATTGAAACTGTAGACATTTGATAAGACCATGGTTTATGGTCTGATAGACCGTAAAGAGAACGAAATAGAACTGGAGATGTAGTACATCTTAAAGATCAAAAGGATGTCTTGAAACTGGATGAAGAAATGAGGGATGCTTTTCTAGAACTACTAAAGATAAATAAAGCAAAGGGGAAAAAGAAATTTAGATGACAACGAAGGAGACGGGGTATTCAGTTTAAATGATTAATATTGTGAAGACGGAACGAAAATATTTATATAGAATAATGTTGTTTATGGAGGCCATGTAAGTGTCTACTTAATATTTCTACTTCTTTTTGGTCAGGTATCTGACATTTTGTAATGGCAAGTAGAGTTTAAGGATATAAAAAAAATAAAATTTTGTGATACTAAGAATTTGAGGAATATTTTCCTCAAAACAACAAATATAAACCTTTATATTACTTTATTTTCACGAGACAACGCTCGGGTTGATATTTGTCGCTCTTCTGGTGACCTCCGAAATCCTTTTGTCATTTATCTAAGGTCAGCACATACCTCCTACTGTTGTTTGAGGGGAAAAGATAAGGGAACTTGCCCTGTATACGAGATCCGGAAATCCCAAACGGGGATAGTAATCCCTTATTCCATTTGATTCCCTCATATCTTTCTTGTTTTTATCCTCGGAGGCAGGCAGTAGAAGCTGGCCATAAGTCTACATGACTTCCTGACTCCAAGAACAATGCCCTAGAGAAGCGTAAAGCTGTAAGGGCTAATCTAAATAAGCCCTCTGGATTACTCTGTCGTCGCGCCGAATTGTGCTATTGTTTAAAATGGCTGGCAGACATCCCTTCCGTAATGGTTTTCAAATGCATTAATGGATATTTATATAGCAAATTGGAGTGCGTTGCCTAAGGGGAAGTTTCCCCTAACTTCATCCTTCTGCAAGAAGAAACGGGATGCTATGGCTGTATATAGATTATGTTTAACCCTCCAAGTGTGGTGTGCCACTACACGAAATTCACATCTCTACCATTATTCATCGAGAGATTTGCTTTCCCCTACACAATAGTCACTCTCTCAACTCCTTGCTGTTGCTATCACCATTTCGAAGCTAGTAATTTGCTTAACGACATGTAGTAGTGATGCTTTAAGCCTACAGTACCATATACTTATTTCCTCTGTTATGTATAGTTTGTAGAATCACAGGGTGTACACAAATATTTATATGGAGTTTAAACTTTTATTCTTCTCTATGGTATATGAATATGTATTTTAAACGAAAGTTGTGTGCGCGCGTGTGTGTGCACACGCGCGTTCTCCCCATAGATTTCTACATCGTGGTACCGATTTCGACCAAACTCGGCATTGGTACATTTGAAAGATGGCTGCAATTACTGATTAGCTCATAAAGCTAATTTCGTTGCATTTTTATGATCAGATTATTTAATTTTATTTAACTGCAAAAGCTTGCAATATAATATATGTCTCTGTATCATCAAAATGTTTGGGCTTGGTTTTAGATTAGGTTTATTGTGCATATTCAAAAATTTTACAATTTACAGCTTTTGGCTGCAATTTGTCTTTACCTTGTTGCTACCTTGGCTTACATGACACCCTGGTCTTCTGCTCTGCCAGGTAGCTCTTAACCTCCATGCCTCCTTGTTACTTAATTAGTCCCATTCCCTCCCCCCACCCTCCCAGCTTCCTTTCTTATATTCCTTACATTTCTTGTCCACTTTTCTTTTAATTTCTGCAAGTACTCAGTAATACGTCTTGCCTTCTTCTCCTCCCTGTCAACATTTTATAGCTCCTATCCTCTTCTCTACTTTCACCCATTTTTCCTCCCAGGCCTATTTCCTCCACATTGTAACCACCTCGCATTCTGTTAAATAGTGTTCCATGCTTTCGTTTCCCCCAAACAATTCACAAATTCCCTTTCCCCTACCTCTCTATCCCTCTTAGAAATATTCTTCCTGTTCTTATCCAAGCTAATTCTTTTCTCTCTTGCCCATTGCAATAATTTCTCGTCCCCAATTTCTTTTCATTTGCGTGATTTCATATTTTCTAGACTTCACCACATTTCCTGTCTTTCTATATCTTCTATTCTGTATTTTACCAATTTACTCACATCGCTTGTATCCCTTTCCTCTAATCTCCATATACCTCCCATTCCTATTTGTTCTATAATTCCTACTATCTCTGCCCGCCAACTATTTGAGTTCGCTAATCTTTTTGCTGTCTCATGCATAATTTCATAACTTCCACTTCTTCGGTCAAACACATATACCAAAATTTTGTTATTCTTTCCATTATTCCATTTCTTCCTGTCTTTCCTAATTCTACTACAGCTACTTCCCTAGTTGCTGATCTTAGTAAGCCTAGTTGCTCTTTACAAAACTTTCTGTGGTTTTGGTCCATCTGTGCCCCCCAGATCTCCACTGCATACAACATTTTGGATTCAACTAGTGCTTCATACATTCTTTCTAACCAGTTGGTTGTCATTTCTAGCTTATATTTCCATATTCTTAATACATTCATTGCAGTCCTTCCATTTGCTTCAATTTTTCTCCTGTGTGCTCCCCACTTTCCATTGTTATTCAACCTTACTCCTAAGTATTCAAATTCATTGACCACGTCTACCCCTTTGCCATTTAGTACTCACACTTCACCCTCTTTTAGTTTAATTCCCTTCTTGAAGGACATAACTTTCGACTTTTTATGCAATCATAGTAGCTCTAAAATTGCCAACATAAGAATTCCCTTTCTCTTTCACGTCCTCAAAAATTAATTCAAAATAAAGGATTTAAATTCAAGAGATAATAAATTGCACAGTTTTACTTCAATGGAAAACATTTACAGTGTATTCACAAGCTCATTACTGCTCTCTGCCATTGACCATGGCGTGACAAGCAGTCTAATAAATAATTACAACAGCTATGCCACCTCTGTCTATGTTGACGCAAAATTAATAGCGTTACAATCACTTAGTTGAAAAAGAAGCCATATTTCGAACTTAATTAAACTGTGACAACAGCATCAAGCCAGCATAAACACCAATGTTTCTACTGTCTTTTATTTTCATTTTGGCCTTTGTTTAGCTTTGCATTTCTTGTACTTTATTAGTAGTTAAATTAAAATATAGCCTTATATAAAATGTCATCATTTTCTCGTAAATGAAATTAATTCCATAAGTAGCCACAAGGAAATGCTTATGGCTTGTGGAATTTCCTCAGCAGTTTTCGCGAGGAAACATCGCTGCAAATTATGTTATTTTAGTTATTCAAAAGTGATTTTAGATATTTTCATCTCGTGTATATTTATGTCCTAGGAGTTTAATTAGCTTTAACTGTCTTAAGTAAACCTTCTTCAATGTTTCCAAAAAGACTTAAGTCTACTGAATTAGTCTGACCTAAGTGTGAACGCTGCCAAACCTGGTCTCTAACGAATAAACAAAAGGCAATGCATAAGATTCTCCAGCGAAAAATGGAGAGGACAATCTCGAACACAACAATACGAGACAGAATATCAAACGATTCTATAAGAAAGACAGGTATGACTGACGCTGCAGCACGGGCGAAAGAGCTGAAATCGAGATGGGGAGGGCACGTCGTCAGAATGGACCCCGGCCGATAGACCCAAAGGACAATAAAGTGGGATCTGAGAATAGGACCAAGATTGACAGGGAGACCAAAGACACGGTGGGCAGAACACTTTAGGAGGACAGCAGGAACACTATGGACGAGACAAGCTAAGGACAGATAAACGTGGAGAAAACTGGAAAGAGCAGCCGCTCAGAAATACACCACCTCGTAACTTGCAACAGAAGTGTCTGTGTTAGTGTCAGTGTCAGTGCTAAGTTGAGGTGCAGTTCAAGGAGCAGGATCAATGTAAATTACAAAAATGATGTTGCGCAAGGGGAACTTAAGATGGATAGACTCAACATGAAAAATTCAATGCCATGGCCGGGATTTGAACCACGGATCTCCTGGTTTCAGTCCAGTCGCTCTTAACCTTTGAGCTACCATATCCAACGTGCCGTCCTGACATTAAATTCTCCATTTGACTCATATTTCCCCGGTAGACCACTAGGGGCTCTCACATCCGAGACACATCGTTTGTGGCGACTTACTATTGTAAGTACTTGAGTCCCAGACTTCATCATTTAAATGTTACTACTTTAGTTAATTGATGGAAATTAATCACTTCTCCACACTAGCCATTTAATGTCTATCAAATAACTAAAATAATAAAAGTTAAATAATGAAGCCTGGGACTCAAGTACTTACGATAGTAAGTCGCCACAAACGGTGTATCTCGAATGCGGGAGCCCCTAGTGGTCTACCGGGGAAATATATGATTCAAATGAAGAATTTAATGTCAGGATGGCACGTTGGCCATGGTAGCTCAAAGGTTAAGAGCGACTGGACGGAAACCAGGAGATCCGTGGTTCAAATCCCGGCTATGGCAGTCTAGCTCTACTCTTTCATAGTGCGTCCTACACACGGCTAGTGTGAAAGAACAATTAATTTCCATTAATTGTACCTAATAGTGGTCCGAACAATAAAGCCCGGGCCTTAAAATACTTACAGCACAGTAAGTCGCCATTAAGATAGTTGTCTCTTGTGTTTATGAGAACTCCTAGTGGTTTACCGGGAGAAACACGAGTCAGTTGGAGAATTTAATGTCATATTGGCACGTTGACCATAGTAGCCCAAATGGTTAGAGCGGCTGGACGGAAACCAGAAGATCCGTGTTTCAAATCCCGGCTATGGCAGTCTGGCTCTACTCTTTCATAGTGCGTCCTGCACACGGCTAGTTTGAAACAACAATTAATTTCCATTAATTATAGCTAATAGTGGTCCGAACTATAAAGCCCGGGCCTTAAGGTACTTACAGCACAGTAAGTCGTCATTAAGATAGTTGTCTCATGAGTTTATGAGAACTACTAGTGGTTTACCGGGAGAAACACGAGTCAGTTGGAGAATTTTATGTCATGGTGGCACGTTGGCCATAGTAGCTCAAATGGTTAGAGTAGCTGGACGGAAACCGGAAGATCCGTGGTTCAAATCCCGGCTTTGGCATTGAAGTTTTCTGTCTTGCTCGACCCTATCACAAACATTCATAAGTTTGTAACATTTATATGAGCACTAAAACAGTTCCAAATAAACGTACATGTGAAACAAACGGTCGCTATGCAACCTGAAAATTGAAAGGTGGATATTCTGCCAGATAATGTCATTACCACAAACGTAGTAACCGCAATCAACACCAGCTATGGTCACATTATCATGTGTATTATGTTTTAGAAATAATTGTTAGTATTGATGTCAACTAAACAGACGAAATGTCACCAAAACTAACAAGAGAGTACTATCACGGGCAAATCTGTAAATATGTCATAGTTGGCTTTTGATGAATTAGACTTATGGCCTATAACTAATACAGTATTCTTTGAACTTAACCGGTCTTCTTAAGTCTCCCGACAGAATGCTCACTTACACAAGAGCTTCCAGGAAGTTCGAGAAGGGAAACTTTCAGAACCCTCTGGTTATCGGACGACAGGATTTCCGGTGTTTCCAGTGCACAAGAGTGCTACTCATCTGCTTAATCGCCGACAGATTTCTTAAAGTTGGGGAGTACCTACATCTGATATTTTGAAATCTAATTTACCAGTTATCATTTAGTCATACGGTTGTCCTTCGTATATTTTATTTTTACAGAAGTAAGCTATCATAAGATTTAATAAGATAATATGAACGATTTCCCATTCCCCATTTTAGGAAACATTACCCATTTTAAGCGTTTTTGTAATATTAATACGGCTAAACTAACACTGAGTATATATTTGTTTACACAAATGTAGCTGTAAAATCCGCAAAGCAATTGGAATGGTTATATCAAGTTACTAATGAAATTCAAACAACTTCTGTGTATAAAACCATAGATACGAATAATTTAGGCTTAAGTTTACCATCACAGAAACTAGTTACAAAATAAATAACATACTTTGTATTTATCTAATGGTAAAAGTTTCCCTATTGCGTTTGGTGGTATAGATAAAACTATAACAAACCGTACAGTGTAATAGAAATTTATTCTGTTTCCTCTGACGTTTTGTTGTAGAGTACAGGGAGAAGTAATTAATTTGAAGGAAGCTTTATGGCAAAGCTTTTTGTCACAGGTTCAATAGTTTTCTATATGTTACTTTTATTCTCAAACAATTGAAGAGCTTGAAAATGTAAATACCATTGATTTTATTCTCTATGAACTAATTTTATTAAAACTATGACACCGCATAAAAAGTGAAGTTACAATTTACTTTGTTTGTTTTAATCTTGATATATTTGAATGTGGAACGGCTTGAGAGAATAGTTCACAAAGAGTAAAAAATGGTAACTTCCTGACAGTAAATTTACCCAGTTAACCTTAAACTATTGCCGTGTTTATGGTCGAGGAATACGTGTAAACATCAGATTTTAGAACGTCATTATTTCCTTCCTGTGACTTGACTCGTTTGCACATTACCAAAGTCTTTAATTCTGCTGATCTATGAGAACAGTTTATGCGAGATTTCATATTACTGTAGCTTAGGACATCAGTTTCCTGTTTACTCATTTTGACCACCTGCAATGTCCGTTTATGGATTTTGCTGATTAAATAATGAGTCATCTAGACGCCGAATTGCAGAATCACGGTTATTATTTTGAGAATCATGATTATTCTTAGATTTGCTTGGGAAATGTTTACTTAGCTTTTTGTATCGTGGGAATGGTGATTTGACACGAGGACGCCATTTTGATAGAATCCATATTTAAGTGCTGCTCAAGCTAGCAGCGAGGGGAAAATCACAACATCCCATCCTTAACCCATCATAATAAAGGAAACTCCTTCCTGTGGATAAACCCAATCCCGCCCCCACGCTGTTGGCCTCTTTGCCCTTGACAAACTCGCACGCAGTAGGCCTATTTACAATTTAGTACTTCGCGCGCAGTTAGGAAAAAATTGACAGTTATGCACGCAGTCGGTACCCACCCGATGGCTAATGGATTTGAGTCCTCTACCTCCTGATGCTGACAACACCATCTTAGCCATACCGTTGCCGTTTTTCTCGGTGGGGGGAGGTGGCTATCAACTATTAAACGCTTCTGTGTATAAAATGCAGCTTACTTTGTCAGACAAACCTGTCAATTCACTGAACTGTCGTATCCTTTTTCTGCTCTCAATGCAAGGAATGCAAGGAATGTTCCCGTACTTTGAAGACTACTATTTCGTTCCGCTTCTTTCTTTTTTATCATAATTCACGAATATTATTCAAGACCTTCTGTTAGTGATTCCTTTTGCAATGGTTAGGTACATATTCATATTTTTATTGGTCATGCAAAGAAGATATAATATCCAAACCATCACATAGCAATCCGTTCTTAAATATTTTACTGGCACTTAGAACTTATAGACTTGTATTGTACCTCCAACCAAATTTGTAATAAAATCAGTTTGACAAAGGTTTAACATAAAATACGAGGGCTGTTCAATAAAGAATGATCATAATCTTTCACGGTCATAATTTTTGCACTAAAATTCAATCTCATCATATTCTGCTTGCTTAATGTGAAACAAACACGCCGTAGTAGTTTCATTGTTGGTACTCCTGGATCCCGCCTACGAGAACTAGGCAAGTTCAGACATTCAGTATTGCCTACCGCTGCAATGGAGGTAACATGCAGTTAAAGTTGATGTTAGAGGAAGATCCAGAGATTCTTTCAAACGTAATCACTGCTGATGAAACTTGACTACATCAATTTGATCCTGAGAGCAAACAGCAAAGCTCCATCACCAACCCCCCAAAAGTAAAAGTGGTTGCTTCTGCTGGAAAAGTTATGGTCATATCATTCTCTGATATTCATGGAATGGTTTATCTTTATGCTGTACCTGCACACACATCAGTAGCTGGACAATACTAAAGGGATGTCCTGAAAACATTGCAAGTCCATATCAGGCGTAAAAGACCACATTTCCGTGAAGCAGGCTGGATGCTGCACCACGATAATGCGCGGCTGCATATTGCCAATGTTGTTGCTGAATATCTTGCAAAAATTAAAGTGAAGTGCATCCCTCACCCTCCCTATAGTCCGGATATAGCCCCATGTGACTTTTTTCTATTCCTTAACTTGAAGAAACGCCTTCGTGGGAGGCATTGTCCATCAGAAGGAATGGTGAAGGCTGCGGAGGCGATTTTGAAGGATCTGTCAAAAATGGTTTTCAGCATGTCTTTGAAGACTGGCAGAAACGCTGGGTGAAGTGCATTGCATTCAGGGGAAATAAATTTGAGAAGGACCATCAAAATTATGAGGATGAGTAAAGCTACGTTGTCAAAAAAATTTCTGATCATTCTTTATTGAACAGCCTCGTAGATTGAACGACAAGTTTTTGTAAGAATAATTCGTTAAAGTGTTGCTAAGGAGTCTGATGTGCATCTAGGTTTAGATATTCCTCTCGATAGACTCGTGTGACACCCTGTATATGTACACAAATGAAATGCACTCAGCAAACGGATCTGATGTTGACAGAATCGCACTGAGGTACATGCAATCCGATATCTGTTTGCAACAGAATACACTTCGCTAAAATCCAAACATGGACCCAACTTACTTGCATGCTTGGACAGCAAAACAATAACGTTTGTTCTATAAATATTATGCAAAACACACATTAATTATATGTTTGAGGGCTGGTTCCACTAGCACACACTGATTTACATATATATGTAGCCTCTATTAACAGCCGTCGGCGTTTTTGGTTTCACAGTCGTACTGCTATATGTTCACAATCTGTGACAATCACGTCACTTCATCTGTAACTTGTTTTGGACTATCTTCTACTATTAATATACATGTATTTATGTTTACTTTTAGTTATTCATATTAAGGATATGTTAGGATGTGTGCAAGATCCCAGAATTTTTATAGTACCTCTCGTGATAACTTTGATATAAATCTGCATCATCTTATTAGAAACGAAATAGTGAATCAACATTTCAGCACAACTGCTCATAATGAATTTCATATTCATAATTCTACAAAAGGAACATAAGTTGGGAGAACATGACACAACGATTATATCCTTTTTTCATGGAAATGGGAATGGAGAAAAATATAAAAAGTATTTCAAGATATTGCCTGTATATTTGTTACTGGGAGAAAGAGTAATACGTCTCCTTAAATGTGAGGAGATAAAAAGGTACAATTAAACCAATTGCAACAAAACTTACCTTTTACCCTTTTTTTTCGAGTGGAGGAAAATTCCATTTATGGATTTCCACTATGATGGAGGGAACAGTGGGGAATGTGGTCTTCACCTCAAGGGTACTACTCTACTAAAATGCCTCCACCGAATTGGGAAGGAGAAATGTGCTGCGGTACCGCCTAAAGCACACGCGCATTGCAGGAGGTACATACCTGTCTCGCAGTGCGATTCCACTGAGTTGCTTTCTGATTGAGGGATACAGGCTTGACAATGAAGCCCAATCTAATCCGCTGCCTATTTTGGGTGGTCTTTGGTAGGATTCCAGGTGTTATTTCTAAGGAAGTTTAGCGTAATTTAGCACGCCGTAGCACTGTGTCTTAAGTTTAGGTGCTCGATTGTCACTACAAGTATTACTTGCATGCATGTCAGTGATAGTCTATTATATCTTAAGGCTATCTAACCAAACCTATATATAGTTTGCATTGTCGGCATTGCCTATAATGCTCAGTTATATGGAGTGCGCACTCGGCAGGCGGTCTTCCTATATTCAATTGTAGGTGCGAGCCGTGCCACTCGCGTGACCCTCTTTCCCCGGGGCCACCTTGGCCAATGGTTGGCGCAAGGACTTGAGGGCTCTGGGAGGTTTGTGTGTGTGTGTGTGTGTGTGTGTGTGTGTGTGTGTGTGTGTGTGTGTGTGTGTGTGTGTTTTAACTCCGATTAGCTATTTACCTCTGGCTCCTCGAGATTAATTGTTCTTTGAAAAAGAAACAGTAGCCTTGCGTGTTTATCCTGTGTTGTGACATATTCCCCCAGCCCTTATTAGTTGATTCTTACCCCATCATTAGGGGAAGATTGGAGTCAACAGTGGGGAAGATGGAACAACTTGGAGGAGGATGCAATAACGGGAAGTTTGAAATTAAAAGAAAATGCAAATTTAACGTATTTTAGAAACATGATACAATGAAGAAAGGAGAGAACCAAACTGCGGTCTTGTGACTCTCCGGCCAGGGTTTGAATCAATGCAAGTATTCAAAGCTTGCTGCCAAAATATTTTAAATTGTTTGAAGAATGATCAGTTAGGCTGTCATGATCGGTCATGTATAATTTATCAGTATTCTTTAAGAACGTTCAACTTCCCCCAATGGCTGGGGGAAGATGCAAGTGAACCTTATTTTTGGTGTACGCTACCAGCCATATTGGTACGAGATACCATGACTATGACCTGCTGGCTGGCTGTATATAGCCAGAAGGTTTTTGCTGCGTGCCCACCCGTTAAGGGTTTTACCGCGGGATTTTGTAGGATGGATATGGTGTGGGTTTTCAGATTAGAAGAATTTTGTGAGGTTACAATTTGTACCTTCGGGATGAAAGGACAGGATGCAATTCCCTGCACCCTGGAAGTCCGAGCTACCATGTGCTCGCAAAAACGCATATCGTAAAATACCATGGTTAGGTGAAGCTCCATGCAGTACATCAAATGCTAGACCTTACGTATGGGCAACGAAATATTACATTACTTGTGCTTACCAAGTTCACATGTAGAAGTTTCTTGTTTATCACTGGATAAAGCAAGATATGAAACGGCATACTTCCAACTGAATGCCTCTATGCTAGGCTGTGGTAAGTGCTGCTATCTAGTCTCAGATCAACAAAATATTACGAAACTTCCGTCTTCCCCCAACTTCCATCTTTCTCGCACTTACCTTGCATAATAATTCCAATGCACTGTACTTATACAACATTCTTTAGTAACTACTGCACAATTTACTTTAAAAAAACTTATTCTCATATCCACTTAGTGATAATCGTAATTAATTCTATAAATACAATGCATTGCATATTCCTGTGTATAGTGGAAGTAGGAGAATAGAGTAGACTGAAACAATAGTTAAATTTTTGCCATGGTCGTTCTCTACTGGCTTTGAAATTCTCTTATATTTATAACAAGAAAATAATTACTGCTACACATTTCAGAAAAGGTAAATTACAAACACAGGTGGCCGTGATTGAAGTTTAATGTTCTCAGTGTTTCTGCATAAATAATTATATATAATTAATTATACAGTCATTTTAAAGAGTGTTAACTATTGACATTTACACAGTGTAACTTCAGCACAGCTATAAGAATAGAATCCGGTGAGTGGATAAACGTAATAGGTATTAATCCAGACAATATTTGATGATATTAACCTTAACCTAAAAATGGCTGTAGCTGATCTCTGCCATCTAAGCAAGACCAATGGTTATGATACAGATAATGATTCATCTAGAAATGTATCATATTCTAGAAGTTTACACCCAAACAGAGCGTAAGCTTTAGTAATTGAAGCCCATAATGATATATCAATAAAATAATATATCCTAGCAATAGGCCAACTAACTGATCCCTCAAACATATGCTTTGTTTCAAGAATATCAAACAACAGAATATTTAACAAGTAAATCTATTGTAAATGAATTAACCACAAGACACCCTAGGTCGATGATAAACGATGTTTCGCTTCAAATCAGGCCCCTTTTGGAAAAAAATAAGCGTGTGATCATATCTAATGTATGTCCAGTGATACCAAATTCTATTCTCCAAGAATTTTAAAATGTTAATTGTACTGACCAACTTTATACAAAATTTGTTATACCATCTTATAGTTGTCGCTATAAGACCATAGTTGTTAGGTGACGTTAAATAAATTTATCTTAGTTATTTCAAAATGCAAACCAATGAAAGGGAATATCTTAAAAATGGTAAACAAAACACTCTCCCATTAGGAATGAGGTTATTTCTATATATTGCCTGTGACGATTTTCCTGCAGATTTTATTTCAATTTTAATAAGATGTTAAAGAGTTAGAACAAACTAAAAACAAATATAATCGTGAACGAAGCTGTGAAGTAAACACATTGTAGGAAATTATTTTTGAGGTGATGAGTAACCTTCAGATGAACGTATCATAAGAAAATTCCTCTGAGAACTAAAATATGAAAAGGTTGGGTATTTTTTATGTAAGCAATGCTTGGACTAACATTTTAATCTACGGTTTACAGTGTTTTAATGTTAAGCATCAATGAGGCTAAAGATTCAAACCTCAATAGTCACAATTAAGGTTGCCAGTGCAAGTAGGTGAGAAGCATTGACAATTTAGGAAATAATAGTGGTATTACTCGCTAATAATGCTAATAATTCTATACAAAATAATAATGTGATGATTATTTGCAGTAAATAACTTCCACATATTAAAAGGAATGCAGGTGAAGTTAACACAAGTTGCCATTCTGTGACCTAATCAGATGTCATTTGTCAGGAAAGTAATGTGTTGACAGGCAGTTATTAGTCACTTTTGCTAAGCAATTAAGCATTTGTGTGAAAGCAATAAGCATGAAACTCAATAGCCCAAGATTCCGGGAACTATTTTAAGTTTCAAATGGAAAGGTGTTTGTCCTTGAGCGCTACTATGTGAGCAACCAATCGGAATCCTACAGTGTTGTCGTATTAAATTCCTCCTGTGCGGTGTGTGACGAGCGGCAAAGTAATCAATATCTAATTAATACTATTCGCGCTAAGACAAAAATTCACATTTTGCAAAAACTGATCCACGAGGAAGGAGAGAATAATGTATTTAACATAACCGTTAAAACCCCACATTTTACTTCAAATAGTTTCCCAAATACAAATAAAGTAGGTACCATTATATTATAACAATGCATTGCGACGTAAGCACTGTAATGAATATCATTATTGGTTGGCGTGTATGCCTGAACGTATATTTGAAATTACTCAGAGCTGAAACGTAAACATTTGACATGATATGATAAAAGAAATATGTACTTTGAATAAGCCAACGTGTTTCTTAAATTCGATTAGAGGAAACGATATACTTTTTGCTAGTGTGGCAGAGCGTGTCTGGTCACATTATATCTTTGTTTATGAATGGTTCGTAATCTATATTTACTCCAGAGAGTTGAAAGCAGCAATGTTCAGTTACTCTTCCACGAAAAAGTATCAGCTGGAGCAATGAGACAGAGCAATCCACTCAAATTATGTTGCAAACTTAAATAATATTTTGAAAATGACTGATGTCGAATGACTTACGAGGTGCGCCCAGAAAGTAAGCTCTATTTGGTAATAAAATTAAATTGTGTACAAATAGAGAAAAATTATTTACTGCACAAAATTCGACTACTCTTAAACTACTTCTACAAATAACTGCCGAAATGTTGCAGGCATTTGTCATAGCAAGGCACAAGCTTTGTATACCTTGTTCATAGAAGTTTCCAGCTGGAAACATTTTCTTTCAGCTCTTCGTCATTGTTGAAGTGCTGAACGCCAAGGAAAGATTTGAGATGCAAAAACAGATGAAAGTCGCTACGAGCGAGGTCAGGGCTGTACGGGGGGTGGTCAAACACGTCCCAGCCAAATTCCTGTAGGATTTTTTCGTCGCAATTGCAGTGTGTGGTCATGAGTTGTCATGAAGAAACACAGCACCCTTTTACATCGCAAATTTGCCAATAAATTTCAATTGGTTTCACTTTCCTAGCATTCAGAAAACGCATCATAGATCTGATTTCACAAGCGGCGGGATTTTCAATCAACGCTGACATTGTAAACAAGCACAACAAAGCGTACGTGGCTGACAGCAATCTCACAATGGCGCACGTTTCTTCTCCTTAATACAGAGCGTCTACCGTGCATGTGCGGAACTGCGATCGCAGCGCTGCAGCGGAGATAAATTGAAACAGCTTACTTTCTGGACGCCCTTTGTATTTACAAAGAAATTGACAAGGCACACAACAAGATTGGGAAAACTGCGTGAGACATCAGATAAACTACAAGAAGAAGACTTTTGGAAAGAAATAGCACGTAACGAGATTTTGGAACCTGTCATCATAAATTTGCAGTACTCAGACGTTGCAGACAATGACAATGACAAATTATCTCTTAACGTAAGTAACATTCACAGCTATACGGATACATCGCTGGTAATTTCGTTGGATTAGAAAAATAAGTAAATCATAAACTATAATTAACTTAAAACTAAATATTTCAAACCTTTTGCGTAATATACGAATATTCATTTTGCAATTGTGATTTCAACAACTGAATAATATAAAACTTTTGAAGATTCAGTTTGCGTTCCCTTATATCTGGCGCCACGAACACTCTCCTAAATGTGACAGAGAGGGAAATATAAAGAGTGGGGATAACGAGGTATCAACGGTGAAGGCTGTAACCCATCTGATTCGCTTCAGGCGAGAACTCTTTTCATTTTAAACACATAATAGACGTTTAGAAGTAACAGATGTGCATACAGGACACGCAAATTCAAAGAATTGAAGAGAGAGAGCAGAACTCTTAGAATTCAGCAAGTCACAGAGTAGTTGCAATATTTTATATACGAAACAAGACACGAGCTTATGATCTGGCAGTGTATAAAGTAGCAGATAAAGTTGAGAAGTCATGACGTAGGCGAGCCTGTCTTGATAAAACGATATTCTTTCAAAAATTCGTAACCTTCTAATGTATTACAGTATTTCTGAAGTGCTCATCACTTATTAATATGTCAGAAGTTGACACACATTACACTTCAATAGTGGCAGTTTCTAGTTCTAAGCTCGAGATAACAGCCTAATACGATTATTAAAAGAGGCGCCCTCGACTGTACGTTCAGGTGTTAGTTTTCTTAGTTACTGAATTTAGCTTATGTGCGTCTTAGGAAATTAGGAAATGTGTAAATCGCAGTTAAAATTTGTATCGTTATGATATGAAACCGTAACAAACGTTACGCATGAACAATGAGAACGACCACGATAATCTGTGTTAACACATGTACACCTATTTATAGGCGCTTTATAGAGCGAAAACCGGCTCCGAGGTAAATATTATCGTTAACATTGGCAGTTAAACCGTAATGCGCAATAAAGGACGATTTGCTATCAATTCCCTAACGTAAAACGTGTTAGGTCCGTTCATTAACTGGCAAATGTTTGCGGTCTGGAAACATTACGCGCAGCTAAACAACTCCCCCCTCTATAAGATTAAACTTTTCAAAGATTTAATAAAGAAACGTGTTGTATGATGTATTCAGTAGCATGCTATACGCTAAGAATTTCATTTCGCCCAGCTTCTACTTTTGTTCTTATTTTAACAGCGCTGGAGGGCATAAAGCCTCGCTGAGACGGTACAATATGAATATCTGAGATTTTCAAGTGGTTTTCTTGGGCGAACGACATAAAATATTCCCTCATTCTCCGTGGTTTCTTCCATTTTTCATTCATCCCTTTTCAGCTGGTAATATAGGAAACGTTTCGAAAATCCATAGCCCAGCTCGTTCTACGCTTCATGCAAGCACTTTTTAAAAATGAAAACTTGATGGATTTGATTACAGTGAAGAATGGGTTTCGCCATAGTAATGAAATTGTAAAAGATGTCAGCTTTCTCAGGTTGCAACTTGGTGAGATTAATTCCAATTTAAGGACGAAAACTTCTTAGCTGTTATATTGAAGACTGAAAGATAACAATAATAATAATGCATTTCTTTATTGATATCAATAGTAATACTACATGCTTTTAATTACATGTCCACTTTTAAATTAATAACTGTAAAACATGATATATTTATGGCGAATAATTGCTCTCTTATAGACACTATATACACTAAATTGAGTCTGCTTTAGCTGATTGTATAGAGTTCCCAATTTGTAATGATTAATTGATGGAAATTAATCATTCCTTCACACTAGCCTTATATAGGCTAAGGTCTTTGATAGTCAACATGAAAAATTCAATGCCATGACCGGGATTTGAACCACGGATCTCCTGGTTTGCGTCCAGTCACTCTACCCCATTGAGCTACCATGGTTAACCAGCCGCCACCTCATTAAATTCTCCATTTGACTCATATTTCCCCGGTAGACCACTAGCGGCTCTCGCATTCCAGATACACCGTTTGTGGCGACTTACTATCGTAAGTACTTGAGCCCCAGGCTTCATCATTTAACTCTTATTAATTTAGTTATTTGATGGAAATTAATCATTTCTTCACACTATCCGTATATAGGCTAAGGTCTTTGATAGATATTCAACATGAATAATTGAATACCATGGCCGGGATTTGAACCGCGGATCTCCTGGTTTCCGTCCAGTCATTAAAGGCTACATATGTATATGCTACAGTGAGTCTCATTCTCATCACAGAATCTCTCCCCCTCCCTCCCCCTTCTCCCTGCCCCCTCTGTCTGCTTTTCAGTATCATTCTCATCACAGAGATCTCTCCCCCTCCCTCCCCCTCTCCCTCCCCCCTTCTCTCTGTCTGCTTTTTCAGGCCCAGCGACAGTGGAATTTTATTCAAGTAGAAACTTTCTCACCAGACATTACTCTTAATATCTGTGATGTGTATGGAAATAATGCTTTATAGTCATATGTAATAGTTTTTAAATAATTTTAAGATTATTATGAAATTTGCAGTGAGTGGACTCTCTGTATAGAGTTCACAATTTGTACTTACTACACTGTAAAATTAACAGTCAATGTCCGTTGTATTTATAGAAGTTGCAAATTTTACAAACGACTTAGTGATTATTCGTAACTTTCTCAATCGTGGTTGGCCATATGACCTCGTTGTTTGATGATTCCGATTATGACCATGATTACCATCATTGTTTTTAAATTGGATGTGTTCAACGAAGAACTCTGTGGTGTTTCACTCACTTTAGTTGATTAGGTATGACTAGTTCCAGCTTATTTCTGCAAGGCGTGCTGTACTATCCAGTAATTGTAAGCTGAAATAAGCTTTCATTAAAGACTACATATGTATATGCGACAGTGAGTAGCATTCCGATCACAGAGGTCTCTACCTCCATCCATCCATCTGTCTGTCTGTCTGTTTTTCTTTCTTTATTGATAACAATCAGCATGCCCACTACAAAGTAGTATTACATGCATTACATTACACCTTTCATCATTTGATTTTACAAATTGTACATATTTACATGTTAACATTACATTACATCTTTAAGCAGTTGATTTCACAAATTGTACATATTTAAATATCTTTACAGGTTAATTGAATTTATGTATTTACAGAATGCTTTTAAGTGGTGTTTTACAAGATTCTCGTTGGCTACTGGCCACTTGCTTCCATTTAGATTTACACCTTCTATTAGCTTGGCTCTTTGTTGACTTTTGTCTACACATTCATATATTATATGGTTTACGGCTTGTTGAGAGCTGTTACATGTGCATTTTGGATCGTCTACTATATGAAATCGGTGTAAATAGGCTTTGGTTTTTCCGTGGCCGGAAACTATTGCTGTAAAAATTGGTGTTAAAGGAAGCTTTCTCTTCAGTCTACCTTTTATTGATGGTGTCTGTCTGTCTGTCCGTGCCTGTCTGTCCGTCCGTGCCTGTCTGTCTGTCCGTGCCTGTCTGTCTGTCTGTCTGTCTGTCCGTGTCTGTCTGTCTGTCCGTGTCTGTCTGTCTGTCCGTGTCTGTCTGTCTGTCCGTGCCTGTCTGTCCGTCCGTGCCTGTCTGTCCGTGCCTGTCTGTCTGTCTGTCTGTCTGTCTGTCTGTCTGTCTGTCCGTGTCTGTCTGTCTGTCTGTCTGTCCGTGTCTGTCTGTCTGTCTGTCTGTCTGTCCGTGTCTGTCAGTCTGTCTGTCTGTCTGTCTGTCTGTCTGCTTTTTCAGGCCCAGTGGCAGTGGAATTTTATTCAAGTAGAAAGTTTCTCACAAAAGTCTAGGGGTACTCATGACCAGTGAATGTGTGTGCGCTTTTCAAGCTAAAAAAACAATCGAAAATCAAAGCTAAAGAACCTACACTCAGCGTTATGTCAGCTACCGATATATATATATATATATATCAGTGAAAAAGTAAAGAAAAATACTTTCACTTGGAATTTCGTGAAGATTTTAATGATACACTAGTCCAAATCTACATTACTTTTAAAAAGAGGGTAGCTCTGTAGTGGCTTTGAAATTCTATGCTCTTATGTTATAGTACCATGAAAAAGGTCCAAGTTTTGCACTCACTACTCACTCACCTTTTATTAAAACACATTCTATTTCATACTAATGAAGATAGTCTGTAGTATAAATGCGTTTCTTACACAAATCCTACAATGGGAATGGTTGAATAGTAGTCTTAAGTCGTAGTCAAATTATCATATAATAGCTTTGACATTTCGCTGTTTTCGTGGCTAAGATGGGAGAAAATGTATGAACAACGACTTCTATTTCAATAAAGTGTAAAATGGAAGAACAGTAAAGAAACTGTGCCTTTTAAGCAGATATAAAGGTTTGGTATAGTAAATTTCTCTTTCGTTCTCCTAATTATGGAACGGTCGTTCAGAATGAAGAGACATTGAGGGTCTGTTTCTGGAGAAATCATTATACAGTTACTCCAAAAAGTATTCGTCTAATACTTGAGTTTATGTTTGAGGATGTATGGATATTGGAATACCATCAGAATAAAGTACAGTACGGACACTGTCTTATTTATTGATTAGTGGAAAGGAGAATGCAATAAACAAACACATAGTATCTATTCACCTAAATATTATTAAACATTCAAAAGTGAATATAAGCATTTTGGGATGCAAAATAAGTATTCGTCTGCATACTGAAAATGGTGTAGAATGTTACGGTTAGTACTTAGTAGGCCCTCCATTCCTCTTTATAATGGCATGGATTTTACCAAAAATAGTGCAGTTTCTACTGTAATTTTACGACATTCCTCTAGTAGAGCGTTCTTTAGATCCTTTATATTAGACATCTGATGATTCCTTATATTTTTGTCCAGTGTACTCCACAAATTCTCTATTGAATTCATGTCTAGCTATTGAGGTGGTGTCGGCATGCATCGTGGAGTATTATATATCAACCATAACCTTGCATCTAGAGCTGTGTGTTTTGGTTCATTATCTTTTGTGAAAATATAATCCCCTGAACGACCCATATTATTCAAACTTCTGGACATATGTACTTTTGGATGTTTATATAAACCTTATGGTTCATAATTCCATCAATAAAACACAAATCCCCTACACCATTTGCACTCATGCAGCCCCACACAATTACTGAACCAACTCCATGTTCAACTGAAGTTGTTATATTTTTCTCCTCAAGCTCACAGTTCTTTTTTTTCTCCAATCTATTACTCGCCCTATTGACTAAAGAGCTCAAATTGACTCTCGTCAGTAAATACAACCTTCTTCCAGAAATCAAACCCTTCGTACTCATGTACTTTTGCAAAAGCAACACGCTTCTTTCTGTTGATTTTACTGATGTATGGTTTTGTACAGGCTGTTCGGTCTTCATACTCAGCTTCATAAGGTACGTTTCTTATAGTTTGTGCTGAAACTGACTTCTGTGTGTGTTTGAACTGCAATAGCAAGTGTTGGAGCACTCAATTTAGGATTTTTCTTGACTTCTCTCAGTAATTGTCGTTTCTCCATCTCGGATAGAACTGCAGAACGACTGCTTATTGATTGATTTTCGTAAGTTTTGTTGAGATCAAACCTGTATATAATAGTATTTACTGTACTGATAGGTCTTCCAATAGTTTCTCCAATTTTTTGAAAGGCTTTTCCGTTTTTAAATAACCTGATGCAAATTTCTCGCTCTTCTTTTGTAGTTTCACATTTTCGACCCATATTACTTAAACACCAGTCAGCGGCTTTGAAAACTGAGATGGAACTATTAACGACAGTGGATGAAACACAACTGCATAAGAAATGGAAAGCGGTGTGTGTCAGGGAGGCACCGTACCTGGGATCTTGTTCACTAGAATACTCGTTTGACATCAAATGGTGCACGATTTTAAATAACGTAGAGCTGTTCACTAGTTAAGCAATATATGAATTCAAATTGTATTTTTTTAATATAAATATCAACCGATGTAAGGAAACAGTTATTGTTCTTTTCTTATCTGTATATTTCTGATTGTGCTTGTTATATTCTATGTGTTATGATTAGATGAACACATTTTGGAGTATCTGTATAAGTTTAAATTGCCATATAATATTTACTGACAGTGCTAAAGAGCCAACTTTATGAGCAAAAAAAATTGGTTTTCTTTTCTTAAAAAATGTTGAGTTGAATCCTAGAAATGCTGGGTTTAAAGTATTATATTTGTACCATCTGTTTTATTTTGTGTGTTTATGCACGAATTACAGTCTCAAAACGAGCTCTTTTGATGAAATATAATGATTAGTTGATTTACTTAATACAAAAGTGTAGAAAGGTACCAATCAAATGACGCGATTAGGTATAAGCTGCGTATGTTCTTCCTTATTTAATCTTCAGAAAAGCCTACATCCCCTCACTTAGCTGTCTGACTAATGGAGGGGCGTTCTTCCTTAAATAATGTGTAGCGAACACGCTAATATTGCTTACATGCTCGATAGCGCTCCCTTCCTTGGTTCAACTGACACTATTGGGCGCCTAGCAGTAATTCACCATGTCAAATAGGGTGAAATTTATAGAAACGCGTGGCAAAGAGCAACAATTAAGATGATTAGATATGTAGTTCGACGGTTGAAAGATCTATAATGAATGCATGACGTCAAATTGACCATGAAATAGATAGCGTTTTTTTTTTTTTTTTTTTTTTTTTTTTTTTTTTTTTGAGAAGATATTCATACACAGATACTCCAAAAAGTGCACAGAATATAACAAGCGCAATCAGAAAAATATGGATAAGAAAGGAACAATGACTGCCTTCTTACATCCGCTGACATCTAGATTTAAAAATAAAACACTATTTAGGTACATATATTTCTTAAGTAGTGAATAGCTGTGCGTTATTTAGAACCATGTCTCATTTGATGTCAAAGAAGTATTGGTCTAGTAAACAATATCCCAGGTATGTTATTTGCAGAGGAACTACTCACATTAATCCTGGACCCGTAGGACCAAGGACCCGGGCCTCCTCCTACCCGGGAGCGATGGATACTCCGGGGCTCTTTCCATAGGGCAATACATGATTTCTTAAAAGGCCCCCCCACCCCCCGCTGAGCACAATGTCAAGACGGGTGGAAGTGGATACGCCACTTACGCGCGTCAACCCCGCAGGGAAGACTACCGAAAACATTGGTGGGGCCACCTGGTGATCTAGCACAGCTTCTACTAGCTCTGCAGGCTAGTACCCGGGACATTTTAGGCTACCCTCTACCCCCTCCGGGTGGCCGTAGCCTGGCCGGAGGTACCCAATTCCCCGTGGGTGTCGGGAACACACTGCCCCCTTGAGTCCAGCCCAATCCGAACAACTCCCCTACGGGAGTGACCCGGCAGTTCGGCCCGAGGTTCCTGTAGTAACGTCAGAGGTACAAGGAGTACTAAGGGTCTGCCGTGCCCGCACTACGGCAGCTGAAGGGGATGGATCCCCTCCCCTAAGGGAGGTGACGAGGTGGGATGGAGTGGGAGGAAGAAGAGCCAGAGAAATATCTGGACAATTCCCTTGAGATCGCAAGGGTCCGTGAAGCTTCGGGAAGTCTCACCAGCCTTCGTGAAACAGCTAATCAAGTATAAATGGTGATCTAAAACTACTAGCAGCAAGTTCGGCAGGGGCCGAGAGACGAGGTGCAGTGTGGACCTGCGGCAGAAGCACTTGAAGATTGCGTACGTGTGTGTTATCTCATTCTGCTGTTATCAGAGGTGTACAAACTGTATTTCTACCGAAATGAAGAATGTTCTGAATTTCTGCAAAATAGACCTTTAATTTTACGAACCCACAAAGTCACAATAGGGATACAAATACTTATCAAAGTAATTTCAATTATATTTCATATAAATATATTATATTTCTGCGAGGTTCAACCATGTGTTCACGTGATGCGCGGCCAGTATTGTCTGCCCAACACAAGAAAGCGAGTGAGTGTGTGGTGTTTTAGGGCCCGTCGACAACAAGGTCATTTGGGCCCGAACACAAGAAAGCAATCTAAAGGAACGTGTAACGTCATTAGTATTGGCCGCACGGTGTTTATGCTCACCTACCGAATATGACAAGAATGCTAGATTCGTTTAAAATACGCCTGTCAGCATGGGTGACTGATATGCAATCTCATACACTCATGTCCAAGTAAACAGATCCACTTACACAGCAGATACAGTCCAAAATCCTCTGTCTTGCAGTCGCCTCTTGCATTACTTGTGGCGGATAGACAGTACTTGCATTAATGCCTGTTTTACGTAACACTGCAAATAATTAGACCTCCTATTAGTGCAGCTCCTCAAAAAATAAAGTGCCCAAGATCTTTCAAAACACACATGCATAAACACACACACGCACGTGCGCGCGTACACACACGCATACACACACTCACACTCATTCGTTTTCGTTTTGGAAACCTAAAAATTTAATTGAATTTGCTTCCATTTGTATGGAGGATTTAATTAAACGAATCTCTAGCGGCTTCTGAAGAAATGCTTGTTTTCTTGAAGAAATACTTTATGGAAAATATGCTTCTTTATATATTCTTGCAAATGCTTCTAAATTTGATAACATGTCCATTTAATTCTTTGCCTCGAATGTTATCGAAAAAGCACCCATGGTCTATTGTGTTAGAAATCTCATAACAAGGGCTGATTTGCTTCCAGCATGAGTCGAATAGCTTTAGAACAATCAACGGGATAAAAACATAACCGTATAATTTCTTATTTCTACCAATGTTAAATCACTCATATAAATGTGTATTGACTTTCGGGTATTACTCAGCTCTTGCTAATTAGCATTTCTTTGCCACACTAAAACAGTATATTTGGGTTTACTAGGAAATAACGTACCTCCGATTCAGTTGTATACGTCTGTCATATTTTGATCAAATGTAATGGATAGCAATATGTGGAAAGGCATCTCCCTGAAGTTGTTTGAATTCTGAAGCGCATAAAGTTGGCATATGAAGGCCTCGGTTGAATGCAGAGCAGTAAAATGTTATTAAATGAATCATCACCAAGAGTGGGGGTTGTAGTAAATGTAATAGGAAGGGAGATATGTTATTACTCACCGCTGGCCACGTAATGTGTTCCCAGGGAGCTCGTGATGGGTGGTTGTACCATGCCGACTACTTTTCACACCGGCCACTGGAGCATTGAGTGGCGCTGGAATCGTTTTCCTTGACAAGAGTTATGTGCCCGCTGGGATCCAGACGCCAACACCGGAGATGGGGGAAAGGATCCTAAAGATCGGAAAATGCCCAAGTATTCGGCTTCCTGCACAGTAGTAATGCTCCAAACCTAGGGATTTTGTGACCAAACAAAAGGCATTTTATGCATGCCTGTGTCCCAGTTACATGAATGTATTGCAATAAAACTCCTAGCTGCTTGCTCGTGCATGTACGAACTGGGGTTAGAGCAAGTGTCACCTCACTGACAGAGCACTTCCGGCATTTTTCAAGCGTAACACACATTCAAGTTAACAGTTTACTTGCAATTACAGTAAATAAGCAACTAATCATATATATTTATGCCCAACAACAGAGGTGAAAATAGATATTAACAAATGTAACGTAACAATTGTCACAGCGCTAACACTACTGTTAAATTTATTGCAATTCACCAACCCGTTTTCTGAAAATAACAAACACGCGTTAATGCCAACAGACTTGCAAATATTACAACTATAGGAGGCTATGGATGAGACGTCATTATTTTCAGAATGTACTGCTATGCGCTTTTGTTTTCATTTTCGTGTGCACAAGGCTGAGAAAATTGCGGGTGAACAAAATCGTAAACATATGCCGTGAGACAAATTTCTCATCGATGGAGAAAGAACTGATAATTGAATTGGTGACGATGTGTAAAGGTGTCGTGGGAAATGAGAGAGCGGATGCGGTAAATGTAGAAGAGAAAGATGTCACATGAGAAAATACTGGAAACCAATGTAATTCAAATGCGTGTGTCACTAAAACAAGCACCAAACAACTTCGTTGGTATTACGTAAATTTAAAACGAGAAGCGAATAAGGACAAGTGACTTGAACGCTTCAAGACGGGAGGTGGACAGTCTATTATCCACGTAATTCAGTGAATTATAAAATCGCAAAGTTAGGCTAGATCAGCATATTCCTTTACATGCATTTTCTAACTCAGTATTACGTAAATTTAGAACGAGGAGCGAAAAACTTTTGACTTGAACGTTTCATAACGGGAGGTGGAGAATGTATTATCAACATAATTCAGAGAATTATAAAATCGCAAATTTATTAATACTTGAAGCAAAGGCGAGATCGCCATATTCCTTTCGATGCATGTTCTAACCTCTTATACTTCTGCAGTAACCCTCACAGCAAGTGGTTTCAACAGTCGATACCTCTGTAGGAAATTTTCTTCTGATAGCCACTGACAATCATTTCTCTTCATAGTCCGTAGTCAATTACGAATACCATTTAGACGGTCTTAAATATAGCAAATCGACATCAGCAACTGCATTCACGCCCGCCATCTTGACTATTTACAATTGTTAAGGACTTAAAAACAGAAATTTCGCTTGTTAGTTTAGCAAGAAATTTAACACGAGTGTTAAGCTAACACTTGTTGATGAAATGCAATTTTTGTTTTAACTATTGCTAAACTCGTGTTAGGTGAAATTGGGCTTTAGAGAAATAATTTTTACCTATCCCTGATTTATCATTTTCTAAATTTTCCTAGTATTTTCTTTACACATATGTTGTACTGAAAATAAACTTGTTCAAAATACCAATGCCTGAAATGATTTACAATATTTCAATACGAAAAAATAGTTTACACGTTCCTCTATATACTACGAGGTATGTGTTTTACAGGATTAGAGACGCCGTTTAAATGCTTTTTAGACATTTTGTTTTATCACTGTGCTCACTCTGCACTCGCTTGAGGGTTTGATGGTATTATCTCTGCACACTATGTGCCAAAAATCGCGTGTGGGGCATAGCTGGAAGTATCCAAAAATGTGTCCAGAACACCTAGGAACTTATAGGCATAACACACCACTGTAGGGAGGGATTGCTCACCCCTGACGTATAGTGGTCTACACATGGCATTAGTAAGGAGCGCCGTCCCCCACCTACGGAACGGAGCTGACGAGGGATGTCCAGCAGCTACTTGCAAGTGAAAACATGCGGCACATCTAGGCTTCAATTTTGGTCATTGCGGTTCTACTCCGCAGCAGATTTTAACTGCACATGGTTTATATACAGAAGGCATTATACCATCAAAGCTTCAGCTGCGTAACGGTGTGCAGTCGGCAATAGATCCCTTGTAAGTTTGTTTTACAATCGCTTTTGTATTTCTAATGCATCTCACATAAAGTAACATGAGCTGCTGTTCAAACCACTGCAGTGCTCATCTCGTCATCTCCCCGATAACATTAAATGGGAATTACATTTAACATAAGAACTGAGAAGTAGTAGTAAAGTGTAGTAAAGAGTTATATCTCTTAGGAACTTAAAAACAGAAGTTCTGTTTGAATCATTATTAGATATTTTACTATCTACATTTCCAAAATGAAGTTACTGACTCCACAGAAACGGGTAAGAGAATTACATGTGGAGTTCCACCAGTAATTCATTTTAGATATTGTTCATAAAATGAAATACCTTAACTATTACTTCAAAATTATCCTAACTTTCGTAACTAATGAGAAGCATGAGTCATGTACTAATATTCAAGCTACTTTGCAGGAAATATACCCAATAATTATGTACCTGAAACATTATCTACATTTTCTAGAAAAAAAAAAACAGTAGTTTTCACAATGTGTTATTAAACTTCTTCATTGGTAGGTGTCCCAAATAAAACGTATTTCATTATTACTGCTTTCTGAACTGTGTGCTACGTAGGTACAGAAATATTTTATTCCACTCATGCATTCGATAACAGAATTCCACCACAAAAATAATATGTATATATTCATTGACTTACTGGCCCGTCTCGGTAGCGTAGATGGTAGAATGTCTGCCTCACGTTCAAGAGATCCCGAGTTGGAATCCTGGTCAGGGTGAGCTACCTGGATAAAGTTTTCCCTTACCCTGAAAGAAGAATGTCGGGTAACTAAGCTCCATGGACCCTGGGCTCATTTGAGCATCATTTCACCCATTCATTCATTCCATTCATCGTCCGATAAGAGTTAACTTGGAGGATCTAAATTAAAAAAGAAAAAGAAATTGACTTTTTGACGTTAATGTATTACATGAACAGTTAAGTATTTACGTAAATAAATTATTGTGGACCAAAATTAAATCTGGTCTTATTTTTGTGTTTATAGCCTCAAGTATTTGACTCCTGAAATTTTCATCATTATTGGTTTGTATTTTAAATTATTTATACTTTTCTCAAATGGGAAATAATTCATTCACTCTCTCTTGACCATGCACTGATAACAAAATTTCAAATTCCTTACATAGCGATTAGATCTTAAAAGATTTGATTATGGCTTAGGTCTACTATATTTTCTTATTTTTGCGATGAAATTTGCAATACAACAAGTTTTGTATCAATTTTGTATCAATAGAAGGATGTAGAGAGAGAACTCTTGGGTCCAAATTATTCATCTGCCACCCAAGATGAGAAAATTGCTAAATCATCTCGAGGTTCTGGAATGTGTAGGTTGCAGCTGAAGTGATAGCATGTTTAAAGTTGGCGTCAAAGCTCAAGATGTGGAGAATAATTGTGTGTGTGCTGCCAAACTTTGGGTTATACTATACAAATCTGTTCTGGGAATTTTTCACAGAACGCATGCCTATGAATACCACACAAATTCCGAGGCGCGAGAAGATGTCAAAAGCCGAGGTATCTTCTTGACATCAGAGTTTAACGTACACCGATGGAAGCGTGGCCATAGTGCGATAAATGGTGAACTGTTTTCGCAGATTATATATTCTTTTCATTCTGGAATCCATCACGACAATGCTCTTACTCACTGCTAATTGTAAGGGAAGCACTGGCCAAACACAGTATG
Organism: Mantis religiosa; assembly: GCA_030765055.1. Classification (NCBI taxonomy): domain Eukaryota; kingdom Metazoa; phylum Arthropoda; class Insecta; order Mantodea; family Mantidae; genus Mantis; species Mantis religiosa. The sequence continues at coordinate 221,334,202 of CM060947.1, read as the reverse complement.
CAACCTTTCCACAAACACTACGTAATCCAGAAGTCTCGCACTTCAGTTTTTATCTTCTATCAAAAAGAAGCTGAAAGGACATAATTTCAATATGAGTGTGATGCTCCACACGGATTCGAAGAGGTGCCTAAATAGCTTATAAGATATGGACATCCATGAAGGGTATGCATAGTGAAAAAGTGTAGGCAGTGGTTTATTAATGTAGTAGTGAATTATTTCAAACATATTTAACTCGCTGACAGTGTATTTATAATCGGAAATTCAGTCCTGATACTTATTGAGTAAATCCTGTACATAGAAGAGGAATACACGTTTGCAAGGATATTTGCAGAAGTGTAAGCATAAAAATGCAGGCAAATCCAATCCATTAGATTGTTTAATTCTTGTGTTGCATGTTCCGATGTCTGCTGTTTAATGGGATATGAAACATCGAAAATTTCTGCGCATATTGACTACTTCTGCACACCAAGATGCTGAAAAGACAAATCTTGCATTTGTATTTTAATATGGCTTATTTATAGTATACGACAAACGTAATAATAATAATAATAATAATAATAATAATAATAATAACAATAACAATAACAATAACAATAACAATAACAATAACAATAACAATAACAATAACAATAACAATAACAATAACAATAACAATAACAATAACAATAACAATAACAATAACAATAACAATAACAATAACAATAACAATAACAATAACAATAACAATAACAATAACAATAACAATAACAATAACAATAACAATAACAATAACAATAACAATAACAATAACAATAACAATAACAATAACAATAACAATAACAATAACAATAACAATAACAATAACAATAACAATAACAATAACAATAACAATAACAATAACAATAACAATAACAATAACAATAACAATAACAATAACAATAACAATAACAATAACAATAACAATAACAATAACAATAACAATAACAATAACAATAACAATAACAATAACAATAACAATAACAATAACAATAACAATAACAATAACAATAACAATAACAATAACAATAACAATAACAATAACAATAACAATAACAATAATAACAATAACAACAATAATAACAATAACAACAATAATAACAATAACAACAATAACAACAATAATAACAATAACAACAATAACAACAATAATAACAATAACAATAACAATAATAACAATAACAATAATAACAATAATAATAATAACAATAATAATAATAACAATAATAATAATAATAATAATAATAATAATAATAATAATAATAATAATAATAATAATAATAATAATAATAATAATAATAATAATAATAATAATAATAATAATAATAATAATAATAATAATAATAATAATAATAATAATAATAATAATAATAATAATAATAATAATAATAATAATAATAATAATAATAATAATAATAATAATAATAATAATAATAATAATAATAATAATAATAATAATAATAATAATAATAATAATAATAATAATAATAATAATAATAATAATAATAATAATAATAATAATAATAATAATAATAATAATAATAATAATAATAATAATAATAATAATAATAATAATAATAATAATAATAATAATAATAATAATAATAATAATAATAATAATAATAATAATAATAATAATAATAATAATAATAATAATTATAATAATCAGGAGCTCATGAGAAGGAAGCTAACTGCCAGTTCATATTTAAATTCCGATTCTGTTGTAATACTACAGAAAATTAAAAAATTACACTTTTTAGGATTCAAAATATGTTCTTAACTCAAATCAAGGTTACTGCAGAAATGTCGCGACATCTACTATTTATTCATTCGTATACTTATGTATATTTGCATTACTTATTTATTTTTCCAGACATAGAATACATTTCCCTGCATTTGTAGGCTTACGGAGTATGCAGCAAGAATTTTGTACTTTGCTTTTATCTAGTTACTAATATCTAATCATTAAGAGAAAACTGTATTTCACCCAAATATTCAGATCCAAAATGTCACTGTAAACACATATTTTGAACACAAATTCTGCAACAGTAATAAATGCCCTAAAGCAGCTCATACACAACGCATGTCTTGAATAAACTTTGAGATGCCCAATGAACAAACATTTATCTGACTGTAGAAAACTGACAGTATGCGAATATAACAACTTATGAAGTAGCCTCAAGCGGGTCATTTGCAGAGGAAATGTACTGTTGTGACAAACGAAATATGCATATACCGTTCTGTTACCCCGCTATAAGGTGAACGCTTAGCATTTCTGCAAACCTTTATTTAGATTAATATTAGGTTAGGGATTTTGGTAAAGTTGGTAGTATTACCTAGCAAGAGACCGCATCAGTGATATTGATGTCTTTCGTACGTCCAGGAAAGCATGGCAGTTAAGATACACTCACTGCAAATACAATAATTGTCCTAAGGTTATGTATGATGAATGCAGTTATATACAGTTTTGCTACAAAGAAGACTGGAAGAATTACTGAGTTTTGTTGAAAGAGTAATTTAAGATGTTAGTGATTCTATAGGATAATAGCGACAATTTTATGAGGCAACTTTCAGGAATGGCTAATTGCTGATGTCACTTAAGTCAATCTTTATAGAAATTATTCCAGATTTTAAGATTGATCACAGCTTTGAAAATTATAGCTGTATATCATGCACATCCTGTGTTTACAGAACACTTTTAGATAAGAAATGTGGAGTAACTAATTTAGTTTCCTTTTCTCCGTTATGGAAGTTGCAGAAGATTGTGTCTTGGGTCATTTTCTTTCACCTAGAAACACTGCAATAAATAATTATATATGTAAAATGCCTTATGTTCCACCTGTCGCTGGTTTATTCTGTAAATTATAATTACAATAATCACATAACTTTGTCACAGAAGTTGTTGGAAACAATATCTTCCTGATGCCACGCATCTGTTCACACGCATTCATTCATCTTCTCCAATTGCTGTAATTTCCCTTGATATTGTCTTTCAGTTCTTCCAACGTTTGTGGGTTTATCCGATACGCTTATATTTTCAGTACACCACAAGGCCTGGGAATCAGAGTGACCATAGTCCTTTGCAGATGACCCTATCTTCATATAATATGCCGTCATAAAATAAAACATCGTAAATAAAAATCGCACACCGTAAGCTGTGGGGATAGAAGTGGCTATAGTCCTTTACTGAAGACAAATAAAATACCGTTATCAGTAAAGGACTATAGCCACTTCTATCCCCAGACTTTATGCTGTGTGGTTTTTATTTACGAGGGAACTTAGAAAATAAAAGTCACGGAAAAACCCGCAGAAGCTGGAAGAACTGAAAGACAATATCAGAAGAGCAATTACTGCATTTCTAAAAGACGAAATAATGCATGTGAACAGAAATTTTCCTCGAAGGTGCGAGACATACGTTTAAGTACAAAGGAATCATTTCTGTGACAAAGATATGTGATAAATGTATTTGTAATTTTCATGAGAAACCTAAACAAGGTTTATATAATCAACGAGGCAGCAGTGTGCCTACAGCAACGGCAGCATGCCTTCTGCTACAGTACTAACCGCCAGCTAGCCGGCCGGCCACCAAAGGAAAATAAGGCACTGACAAGTGTAATACATTTTCCATTTCTAAAGCAATATTTTCGATTATGAGTTCTTGAAATTATTGTTGCGTATTGTAAGTGAACTATGTGACTGTACCTATGTACGAGTGTAAGACACATTCAACACCAGAGTACTTCATTTTTATGGCACCACTTAATGTATAAAAAGTTAATAGTGTTAGCTGTTCTCTTCAGCAAATAACAAGTGAATGCAGAATTCTGACAGTAAACGCCAATACGCTTGGTTCTAGAAATAAACGATAGTCCATGAATACAACGTTTATTCTCTTTCCAAAGTATATGCTTCTTAGTTAGTTATTTGTTTTCGATATGCTTTCACTGAAAAATGATTTTGTTGGAATTAAAGGACTCCCTTGGAAGTAAATACCTATTTGAATTTATCTTGTGAGAGTACAACGGGTGGTTTCAGCTGGTCCTTCAGGGCTCATACATATGTGCCACAATGTTAGCATATTGACAACAGCAAAATGCATCTGCCACTAATGTATCTACACGGACAACGTTGCGAGGCCTGAATGCAGTTTACTATTCACGCGAGTGACGTATTGACAGACACGAAAACCTCTATGTTGCCTTTTACGGATATCGGCTTTCAGGGTTTGCTTACGGTTCTTTGTTCGATTCTCCAAACAGTGTAAGGCCAGTAGTGCATGCTGCGACCGCAAAAAAAGGGTCAGGAATCAAAAGGTCGGTATTCCATTATGCAAAACTCGCAAATTAAAACGCTGGCAGTCTTCATCAATTTCATATCATAAACCAACAAGAAAGTTGAACCTAACGTGCCCAAAGCATTAAAAAATTGAAAGAAAGTTTACCTTTAGATACAGCTACTGAATTCTACTTTCCACATAATTTTTCTAAGTTTCAGAAAATAAGCTTGGAACTTTCGGAGAGACATAATGTACATTATTTCAGTGTCTACGCACATGATTCTAATACATAAAGATTAATGCTTGCCTAGTTAATACATTTGTCTTTCATTTCAAAACATGTAGAGGGTTGTGACAAATTGTTTATAATGGAATACAGTTGTTTATGTCGGTAGTGTTTTAGCCTTACCCTTTGCCAGCATGGCTTCCTCTCTACTGGAGCCTCATCCAATTTACTTGATTGACAGTTTTCTTTATCTCTACAAAATAACGCCCATTTGCGGATGGGAAAAATTACAATTTAAATTGTTCATATTCTCACTAGCGGAGCACCATTAAGGTAAACGTTTCATTGCATTCCCCCCCCCCCCAAAAAAAAAAAATAAATCTAACTTAGAGATAAATACGACGGAATTAAGCATGTATTTTTATGCAACAGCAAACTTAATATCAGTTTTCTGTTTGTCATTTGGTGTTGGAAACAATTTAGCCTTCACCTTCATGTCACCAACGAGGGTTCGTAGCTCTCTGACAAGTGTCTTTGGATAGATAAGAGTCAGCATGAAAAATTCAGTGCCACGGCCGGGATTAGAAATACTGATCTCCTTGTTTCCGTCCACCTACATTGGCCAACGTGCCGTTATGATATTAAATTCTTTAATTGACTCATTTTTCCGGTAAACCACTAGGGGCTCTCGCATCCGAGATGCACCGTTTGTGGTGACTTACTGTTGTAAGTACTTGAGTCCCAGGCTTCATCATTTAACTCTTATTATTTAAGTTAATTTATGGAAATTAATTATTGCTACTCACTAGCCGTATATAGGCTAAGGTTTTGGCAAGTTGGCCATGGTAGCTCGATGGGTTGGAGCAACTGGACGGAAACCAGGAGTTCCGTGGTTCAAATCCCGGCCGTGGCATTGAACCTCACAAATTGACTATCCAAAACCTTAGCCTATATACGGCTAGTGTGAAGAAATAATTAACTTCCATCAATTAGCTTAAGTAATGAAGCCTGGGACTCAAGCACTTACAATGGTAAGTCGCTACAAACGGTGCATCTAGAAACGAGAACTCCTAGTGGTTTACCGGGAAAATGTGTGAGTGAGTGAGTGAGTGTGTGGGGTTTTAGGGCCCGTCGACATCAAGGTCATTTGGGCCCTGGGAAAATGTGTGTAAATTGGAGAATTTAATGTTATGACGGCAAGTTGGCCATGGTAGCTCAATGGGTAAGAGTGACTGGTCGGAAACTAGGAGATCCGTGGTTAAACTCCCGGCTGTGGGATTGAATTTTTCATATTGACTTCATCTATCCAAAACCTTAGCCTATATACGGCTTGTATGAAGAAATGATTAATTTTCATCAATTAATTTAAATTCAGTTTTTCCTATGAGGCAAAAATGTATTGCATTTGTTTAGCCTGTGCTAGTGTGCCAATATGGCGAGATACACAGGGGCCGTATTTGAACCATTCTTTCACCTCACGACCAATGACATCGCTGTTCATCATTCAGTTTGATACCCGTGAATTTATTATCCAGCTAATCTCACAGAGAATAGAAAGTTGTAAACCTGAAGTTGTTTACCTGAAGGTATACAATGGAGGTAAAAGCATTATCACTGACCATATAATATGAGATTTAAAACACAAGTATATAAGTCCTTTTATTTCAAAACTTGTTTGGTTTAAAAATAGTTGCAATTATTTTGGGTAAAATATCGTATTTCAGAATAATTAAATAAAATGTCCAAGTTTCAGAGCCTCTGAGACACTCTTCATTGGGACTACGATTTTTGCATAACTGGAGCTCCTAAACAAACAATTTATATCTAATTAACTTTTGTACCTTAACAACTTATGGGACATTACTTGTTATACATTTGTTAAATAATATTCTCTTGGCAAGAAAAGTGAAGGCAATTTGAGAACCATCACCTAGCAATCATCCCTCATGTTTTATTACTGCTTAAAATTTATTTGTTTTTATCTCTATTGACGTGAAATTGGTAAAGTAAAAGCTTTTCATACCGAATGTTTGCTCAAGAATGGGCAGAGATTGCTCATAGAAATGAAACACGTTAGACATAAGAATATATTTTGAGCTTGAAACCAAATATGGGTAGATATTAGGAAAATAATGAGGGAGACTAGTCGGATAGTTTCCGATCCTCATTTAACCAGCGCTGAAAAAGTTGTGAAACTAATTCTTAATGAATTGAAGTTTGTTGTGTTCTCTTTGGTATGACAGTCATGTGAATTTTATTTTCTTGCTGCACATTTTATAATACTTACTTCCCAGTCCAAGAAGTGGAGGGGAGAGGCTATTTTTCTTAGAACAACTCTCGAGTAAAAACAAAAGCGATGCGAAAAGGACGTTGACATTTCGTCATTATAAAACCCTTTTCCCTATTTTTGACTGCGCTTTTGTCTCATGCAGTTTCTTTCTTAAATTACTTTCCCCTACTCTACTGCTATTCTGTTACTCGTATTGCTTTCCGTTTTTCTCCCTGGTTTCTTTCCTTCAAGTTTAAATACTTCTTCCTTTTCTGTAATTACGCTATTCATTAATTGCTTTGTTTTACTTTCTTTGTATTCAATTTCTCATTCTTTTGCACTCCTATTTCTTTCTCCTTCCTGAATTCTTCCTAAGCTTTAATTAATTACATTCTTTTCTTTATTTCTTCCGCCCTCTGTTCCTTATATCATAGCCTTTGTCGTCTTTGCTTTGAACATTTCTTTTGTCCTTTTGTTAGACTATCCCGTTTTATTTAATATGTATTTCAAACTTTTACTCATATTTATTCTGAATTCGCTAAATTGCTTTCACTATTATTTTAAACCTCTTAACTAGATACTATTATTTTCTTCCAAAAATATATTTCCGTGATGTAATACAACATAGTCAACCAATAAATATTTATGAAAGAGCTGTGCGAGTCAAATATAGAAGCACCTGTTAGGTCACACTAATTATAACAATTTTATGACTTATTTTAATTCTCGCAAAATGTTGCTACACACATTTCCTAATGAAACCACACTAAAATAATTTCAATAAGCAATATAATTAAAACTCATATGGCAAGTAGTCAGTTGTTCATAAAAAGCAAGTCAATTTGTTGCGCTGTATACCTACATGACTTCTGAGAAACGAAATATTAACAACTTAATTTGAAAACGGTTACAACAGGAAAGAACTGAAATAAGAAAGGATGAATACTTTGAAATGCTTAATATAACATTTTCAAAACGGTCAATGCTGTTTTTGTACAACTTTTACCAATTATAATGATTTAGAGTCGAAATATTTACAAAAACCACTAAAAATACAACTTTAATTTGTAATGACAGTATATCACTCATTTTAATCATGCCTACCTTTTAGAGCCATTCTTAAGGCAGTAAAAACTTTGCAAAATTAAAGAAGTGTCTCGCAGATCTACATGGCGAGAAACTAACCTAATGTCTACTAAAGTTTTGGGGAATATTGTTGAATTTAGAGCGAAGAGAGCTTCTTGAACGAAGGAAAAATGTCCTATGACAGGACCTTCAGGATAATACCAAACACAAAATTTCACAACATTGTTAATATTGGTATAGTATTAGTTATATTTTCATCTCTATACAGGTTATTTCAGAACAACACTGAAAGATTATAGCCGTTGCGTAGTTTATAACTTAACTAGTCAGAATTTCGGTGTCGCAGCTTCGAAGTTCAGTTAGCTATAATTTTACGCAGCATTAAATATTACATGATTTTGTGACTAGGCAGCGCAGGAACCACTAGTGTGCGAACCTCAAAAGTTGCTACTGGGGCGCACCGGACACGAAAACAAAAGCATTGCTCCTTGCTCTATCAGTGAAACTAGCCTACCTTTGAGGTAATGGGGAAAAGGGCAGAGATTTGTGCAAAAGTCGACTAATAACTCGACATTTGCAGGCTTGCTCTTCAGTGTAAAATTGCATATTCCGTCCTAACAGGGATGATTTTGCGCGTACTTAGATAACAAATCCTTGCCATATGGGGCGCTATACGAACGCCGAAATGACGGATATGGTTTTGGTGGATGCAAGAGCTGAAGGGATCTCAACTAACGCAAGATTAATTTAGTTTCATTAAAAATATGAATTGTAAAATTAGATACATCAATTATAATACTTATTTGTTTAAATTCAGAGCATTTTTATGATATTAGTTGTACAATACTTTAAACTACTTACTGTAAATATCAACAGCTTCCTTTTAAGTTACAATTGCGTTATTTGGCATTATTAAACAGGTGAAATAAAATGCCTGTCTCATTGTATAAGTCATTTAGTTTTGGTTAATTTATCTACAATACAATACTTTGATGATGTTTTCTGCTCTGTTTATCATTTAATGCTTCCATCCTCAAGCTCACTAAAATTAACTTCCCTTTATGTTGCATATGTTCACCAACTTATTTGCCATCAGGGACTGCTGTAACGGAATTTTGGAACACGTTAAACACTCATAAGCATAATTGAGCAATATACTTTTATTGCCTCTTTATAAGCCAAAGAAATTCTTAATAGTAGCAAGCTACTGCTGAGTATGTCGGTATGTTTACAAACAGTTGCAGCACACGTTACGACTTGTGACCTATACCTGCGAACTCCGATAGTGTGAGGCACGTGTTGTTCCTCTCACTGCCTAATCCACACTCATTCTGGGGGAATTTTATGTGGCTTTATTGGTGCTAAAAACTAATTTATATGTTTCACATAGAAGCTCATCAACTACTTTTATATGTTCGTTCAGTGTCGTTTTAAAACACTCTGTATATCTGTGGACTAACTGCTAAATCATTTTCATTTAGAGTTTATTGAATATCCAACGTCTTTTTACTGTGCGAGTTTTGATTTTATCTTCTTAATCTCCGGTTTACTTCACAATGAATTAAGTAAAGCTAAAATTATTTTGTATAGAAGTCTGGTTTCTCTAACTGAAGGGTGTTTTCTTACATTAATCACCCTCCAAGCAAGTCAAGTTTTATTTGTTAATTTGGATAGTAATCTGCCTGTATTTTAAATATTTATAGCTATTTTTATCACGTTCTTCTCTAAAATAAAAAAGTTTCGAATATTTGAATATCCTAAGATGATCATTCTAATTAGGATTCGTAATAATAATGCCCATAGGAATGAATTACTAATGTCTTAACTTTGAACGCATGAAATTTAAACTCTTCTGAAAACAGATGTAATATAATTTACTGTGCGTGCTTCTAAATGCTACTTCTGTGGGCAGAATTTGCAAAAGCAGGTTAATTATTGGCTTATTCACGTCACGAATGATGTGCTCTATGATCTTTGATATCTACAAAGCCCCATGAATTCCGAAACGGACATTAAAATCTCAAATTAGGATGTTCATTATAAACAGGAAATCCTTGCTAGTCTTTATAGTAAGAAATTGCATTCTTCATCACCCAAGCCGTAACAAGGATTGCGCATGGTCAAAATGCTGGGAAATGAGCTGCTTTCGCACGCAAAGATAAATCTGGTAAAAATTACAGAAACTGTGACTAATGCATCTTGTAAACTGCAATATATGAAGCAGGTACACAACTCTTAAGTTTGAGAATAAGTTTTCTACAGAAATATTTCTTTTAGTTTACATTATTTAGTTTACTTTATTGCAAGGGGATTTTTCACTTTACCAAAAGGTAGCTAATCCTTGTTTCACACAAGCTTTCCCCGTACCTCTAAACGGTCACGTGACCTTATCACCTCTCATTGGCTGCTATTGTAGTATAGACTGTTGTGCGGTAAAAATTGGTTCATTATTTAACATGGTGATATATCTTTATATGTAAAAAGAGAATTTTAAAATTTATATTTTCGCAACTGTGCGAATTAAATATACTTAACAGAGCTGGTTTGTCTGAAATGCATGTTAATTCTTAACCGAAGTAAGGAGGAGGTTCCTTTGCTCTCAAGCCCCGCTTTCATATGGCACGATAGCACGTGCTTTAGCGGTAGTGATGATATATTTGTTTATATGGCTTATCACTGACCTTGTTTTGAACTGGATTAGTCATATATAGCCATTCGAAGGTGTAATGTGCCGAGTGCGAGAGGTAAATTATTTTATTGATCGTTTATTGCGCGTGCACTTATATGCACAATGGCAGAGTCTACCGCCAGTTTTTCGCTGAAGCATCGCAAGGAAAATCCTTTACTAAGCGGCGAAAAAAAGAATTGTGGTGCATGTGTTTAATGCACTCGCAGAGAAGAATCCGTCTTTGTCAGTGAGAGAAGTCGAACAGCTGTGCTCTGAACTTACAGGTGTGAGTGTTAGATGCGTAGGAACATCACGACATGAAATTGAGACAACAGGAAAACTTACCACTTCAGGGGCGATATTGCTGTGTGGCGAAGACGTTATTTAGGGACAATCAAACTGTACCGGGATACAAGTCGCAAAATATACTACCGTGACGAGACTTGGGTGAATAAGCACACGACAAGTATGGCGCGGCAAGACTTAATACTGAAAGACAAGCATTTTTGCAAGGTATGTGTGTAGGTTTAAAAAAATCCCAGTGGAAAAGGCCAAAGGCTTTCATTATAAACCTGTTTCAGATTCATTGCTCATTCATTCAGTTTCAACTTGCTCAGTTCCATTATAAACTTGTATTTTTGCATGCTTTTATCTATCTTCCTGGCAATTATTATGATGTTTACTGCAGGTTTAAATGTGATGGGAAGGCACTGCCTATGGCCTATGGCTCGAAAGCGTTAGGCCAATTATGGTAAGGGGGAAGGTAAATGCACGCGGAGTGATAAATGTCTCCGGGTCAAGGTTATATGACACAGAGTTTAGTTATACTTTTATTATATTAGACTAGAATGCAACATATTCTCGTAAAACTGTTCCGTCACAAAACTGTAAAATCTAATGCCATCGCCTGGGTTTGAACCGCAATTTCCTTAACAGAATTCCCCCTTTGTTCGCTTCCTTATTAAGTGTCTGTGTTTCAACGCGTGCGGCGGTACCAAAAGCTCCCCGTGAAGTTTGGAAAGTTGCTTGGTTACGAATGCCGTCACTATTCTTGAACCTGTAATTGTTGATCCCTGTTGTCTATCTTCTGTGACTTCATCCCTACCTCCTGGGGGTGTTAGCCGCGACAGATATATGTAGGCTATTAGGCTATAGTGTGCGAGTTGTTCCCTCTGTTGTAAAGTGGCAATGATCCTTGGAACATAGGCGTGTATAAAATAACAGCAACTGTTGCAAACACTAATGCCATTGGCCAAGTGGCGACGGCGGAAACAGATGCGCCACAGCGACCGTCCATCTTGTATCCCGCCTTCCTCAAAAATTGATGATACAAGATTCATGCTGGGCCGCAGGTAGTAGAAGGCTTTGGAATTCTGTGGGGTTACCCCGTCATCTGATAAATGTTGTATGCTGCACAAATTGCCATTCGGAGCGTTGTTCCCCTCTTGCTTCTTGCTCAACATCTCCTTCGGGGACATTAGACAGCCACATATCTCTGGTTTAATATTGTTTTTATCTTCATTTACACTATCCATAGAACTTCGGTTCAGGGGCAAAGAAACTTAGGATAGTAGCTATGAATTATGTACGTTTTTATCTAACTTTAGTGTTCTGGACACCTGATATTGATTGTCAAAGTGAACCAATGTTCAAAGCAGTGTATATGCCTTTTAACTTATAAACTGGAAGTTCCTATAAATGTTTTCATATAGGTATGATATCAGTGTAAAGAGAGCGACATACTTCTCAGCGGAGTCTGGTATCACATTTAATGCTTCCCTGATATTTAATAATTATCCATATACTTCTGGAAGAGCTTTCACAAACTTTGACGCATATCTGTTAACCAGGTTCATAATTATGTCTTAAGAAAAATATGCACCATTTTATAAAAATGGATGAAAAGGTTAGGTTATTGGCCTTTCTTGAGAGTTTCTCTTGACCACAATATTTTAGATATTTTTCAAAATTTAAAATGTTCCCTACGATGCAATAATTAACCTATTGGGGGAATATTGGAAACATTCCACCCTAAACATAAGTAATCAGTAATAATTGTTAGATTAAGAAAAATTCCTATCGCACCAAGCTCCGCAAATTTGATAAATTATGTACGTTGTGATGGCCAAAATTCGCGAGGGAACACAAACCACTTTTAAAAATCAAGTAACATGTATATTTCTTACCAAATATTTTTTCTAGCTCAATAAGTAGCAGATGCATGTTCGACGGTTCTTGTGTATAAACAATATTTATAATAGTGATTTAAACGCACTGAAGATATGTAAAGCCCTATGCACATTCATATATACGTGGTTCAAAACGTTCCAAAAGGCCTTTGGACTTTGTAAACTTCAAATATCGATCTGCTTAAGTCGACAGATTTCGAGAAAAATATATCAAGAAAAATATTGATTTGTATCGTCTTTACAATGTATAACTATCAGATGAAAATGTTTATAATCCGGCATGTGTAAGATATAAATTTGTATTGTAATAATTTAGTTATTTTTAAATTAGATGCCATCTAGGGTCCTGGGACGGAAGAAAAGATCCTTAACTGAAAAATTCATTTAAAAGCCAAATTATTTAGATTTTTTGCAGTCAAAAGGGGATGTGATAACATAATTTTATCTGAAAGTATGAATGAAGGGCTAGAAATGGTTACATAATGAACGTAAATATACCAAATGGTTCATTCATATCCATAAATAAAGAAATAACGGAAGCTTAAGGCAGCATATAGTTAAACAAAAATACATATTTATATTTAATAATAATAATAATAATAAACCATGGCGCGACAGCACCTAGAGGGCCAAGGCCTACCAACCCGACTGCCGGCCTCACACCCACTTACGCACGGCAGAGGTGGACGATCATCCAACCGATATGGGGAGGAGATGTGGTCAGCATCTCGGCATTCCCCAGCCGGAATGTTGGTTTCCGTGACCAGGGCCGCTTACCTAGCGTAAGCTCCTCACTTTCCTCACGATGTTGAGCGGGTACCGGTCCTATACCCGGGACCTAAAATCCCCACCACATGGGTGGGATATAACCCGGGCAGCTTTCCGTGGCCAGGGACCAAGGCATGCTGCCCTAGCCAGCTACGCCACGGCGCAGGACAAATATCTATGTATAGGTAATGTAATATATACATACCTATATATCAAATTATATATAACATATTTATGCTATTTAATGACAAAATAAGCTTTCAGTCCAGACTTTAGTTTGTTCCTTCAAGGGAAAGTTATTTCAGGCATTAAGAAGTTCATAATTCATCTTTCACACATGTGGCAGCAAAACAAGATCAGACTGAGAAATGTAGTAGCATAGCTGCATCTTGAACCACACATCTTCGGTTTACCTATTGCTGCTCTAACTTTACAATATCCCTGAATCACATGAAATTCCTCTCCGGCAAATACAAGGCGTTCTTAATTTCATATCGATGTGTATTGCCCCAACTACGACTTACAATCTAATAAATACGTTAACATATTATGTAGGCATAATTGACAATTAATTATAAATATAGAAAATTGTTATATGAAGCCTGGGAACAAAGCACTTAAGTTATTTTCTCCAGACGATAAACTTTGAAAAACGGTTTTGCTCAGCGTAAACTTAAATATATGGAAAGCTGTACTTTTGTTTAGAATTTAAAAACCTATATTATCATTTTGAAACAGTGAATCTACTGAAAATTTCACTTATAAATTTGGCATCGAAACAGCCAATAATTTGCAATTTTTAAATTATAAACTGCCTAATTATCACAAATATCATCCACAAGGCTTTTCTTCTAAGTATTTGGGCAACTGTTAAACATGTTAGGAAAGATATCCTCAAAAATGCTCTTTTCTGGATGCTCTCCACTTTAACCGCATTGAATAATCTATCAATTAAAAAGAATGTGAAATCTGTCATCAAACAGTACTTTCACGTAGCTCAGTCCATGGAGCACCTGCCTGCCAATTCCCGGCGGTGGATGTGGGGATTTTTCTCCAACCAAGATAATTCCTCATCTACCCCAGAGTTTGGAAGCATAAATGAGAGTGCAAATCTGTGCATGATCTAATGATTAAAACCCAACGAATACGAGTAAACACCTTCGATATGTTTCAAAGGAGAACGGCCGCCGATATCACCATTGGAGTTAAAGTCGGGGTATCAATGGAACAAAAAGACTTTCCCAGTTATTTCTATATATTTTCACCATACATAAAACACAGTGTTATACAAATATACACCATCACCTATATGGTGTTCACAGTAGAGTGGGAGTTTGTACACTGCACATTTTGCACACTGAGACTACTTAGCTAACACCCTCCAGAAGGAAGAAATGAAGTAATATAGGCAGAAAGCTTATAGACCACAGAAGTGTTAATGATCCCGACTCGAGGATCCGCCGTGTTACAGCAAAATTTAAAACAAAGTGCAGAAATGAGTATTTTGAACAGCTTCTCATTTTATCAGGATAAAGATGAGAAGCATACGACCCACATTATGTAACTATGGTCACTTTACAACTGTCCTCATGTACTCCATCCACCTCATCAGTCCTCGGATCTTAATTTCATAGAAGTATGAGATAAACTGGAGAAGGCCGTGCGGAGGACCCCATCACCTCCAAGCAGCACTTGAAGAAGAGGTTGCAAGGTGGATGGAGCAAACTTTCTACAGACCGCCTGAAAAACCTGGTTTACAGCATGCCAAAGAGGCTACGTGAAGTAGTGAAAAGAAGAGGGAGAGTCACATAGTACTAAGCCGTATTTTGTATCTTACTGAAGTTATGTCTGATTACTTTTGAGGGGCAAAAGTGTCGCATTTCTTTGTAACTCTTAAAAAAGCACACGTTATATAATTTTTATGTGAAATAAAATTTATTTTCTTACAAAAACGAACCATGTAACTGTCGATTATCATTAATTTCAATTAAATAGCACATCAAATGCTGATTTTCACTTTCAAACTTAGCACTCTGCTTTATTCGATTATTTATGGGAGTTTCTGTGGGTACCTTAAAGGGACGCTTAGGCAGTTGATCGGTTGAGGAAAATTCATGAGTGCTTATAAAGGCGATTCCCAGCTCCAGCGTTTTGTTAAAACATTTATCTGAGTCTCACTTGCCATGTGTTTACCACGTGATCGTTCTATTTTAACACAGATTCCTATGGATGACATTTTTCTCACTAACAGTTCAGTTCAATAAACATTCACATAATCTCCCACATTACTCAGTTGTTGCCTAATTTATCCTCGCTCTCTTATTAAAAATGATACAATTTGGAAGATTTTAATACCGAAGAGTTTTCTGTTGCTTTTGAGTGGAGGTGATGTCATCACCTTCCTTGGAGAAAAGTTATGGAACACAAAGAGGTGATGAAAATGAGCCGTGTGCTCTAAGGGCAGCTAATTTGCATGGAAACAAATTACATTGCGGTCCGCCGTTAACCACCACAATCCCTGTTTTGAAGAAGAGCTGCCGAGATTTTCTACGCAGTTTCGTGCAGCAGCAGCAGGGCCCGCTGTAATATGTCTTTCTTTTTATATCGCCTGTTCTCTACGTCAGCGCATTAACGTCGCTTCAAGGCACATATGATCTAACGACAGATGGGACTCGCGACTCTTTGCCTTTATATTTTAGCGTTAAATTTTTAGCTCCATGTCAGTATTTTCTGTAGCACGAGTAATAAAACTGACAAACCGCAGCACGGCGTTGTCTACGGGAGAAATGCGTCCTAGAGGAGGAGCGAGCGACGAGTTAACCAGCCAAGCGAACAAGTTCGCTGTCGATCTGCAAATCGAAGCCAGCGAAATTTCAGGGCACATAAAAATGTAACGAGAGTGGTTTCTGTGGGGGAAAACCTTTCGTTGGTTTACGGAGGATGTAGTGAGAAAGCGCCAGTGGGGATTTTTTCTTCTGCGTATCAAGTAAATACTGCCGCAGGTACCCGCTCTCATAGACGCTATCCCAAGGCTGAATATGTGATGGACGTAGAATTTACCCATTTATCTAATTGTGTAAAAAGCAATACTTACATCATACTTAAATAGCGTTATTGTTCTCAACGCTCACTACTTGCTCCACGACCTTCGGAACAACTCCATTCCACCAAGCAAAACCTAGATCTAAGTGTTAAATTCTGGCTTCTTAAAGCAGTGATCGTCATCTCATTTCCTTCTTTATTAACGCGTAATGTCCGCAATTATTACCCACGGTAATACAGCCGAGGAACACTGATTATGCATGATATAAATTATGAGAAGAAACGTGGGAGGAAAACTTTACAGATTTACGTTTAACATATTTCAAGCAACATTTTCTACTTATAAGCACTTGAAAAAATTTACAGAATACCTCATTTAGGGGTTTGGTCCTGGTGGGATTCGAAACATCTCCCATTCACTAAACGTACAATCACGAGTTGTACAATATAAGTTTTGTGAATATTTCGGTAACCCTTCAAAGATACATACATACGAGGGTAGTCTGAAAAGTTTCCGACCCAATAAAGATAAAAGACATTTTTTCAGATTTTTTTTCGATTTTTCCAATATAGTCTCCTTGTAACTCTACACATTTCTCCCAGCGATGTTCCCATCTCTGTAACACGTCCAAATAGTTCTCGTCGTTTTTATCTGCAAAATAATTGTTCACGAAGGTGATTGCCTCTTCATTTGAGAAAAATCTCAATTATCCTAGTGCAATTTTAGATGAGGGAACACAAGGAAGTCACTTGGGGCTAGATCTGGTGGGTAAGGCAGATGGTCAAGCAGTTTAAACCGCAATTCGTGTATTTTCGATGAGGGAACAAAAATAAGTCACTTGGGGCTAGATCTGGTAAGACAGATGGTCAAGCAGTTCATACTGCAATTCGTGGATTTTCACCATTGCAACCGCTGAGGTGTGAGACGGTGCGTTGCCTTGGTGAAACAGGATTTTCTTTTTCCTGCAAATGTGGCCGTTTCTGTGTAAGTTCTGCCTTCAGCTTGTCAAGTAATGATGCGTAGTATGCTTCTTTAATGGCTTTTCCTTTTTTAAGATAATCGACTAAAATAACTCCATGACTGACACAAAAGCAATCGCCAACACTTTCCTAGACAAAATACAGTTTTTGCTTTTTTTGGAGACAGTTCCCCATTTGCGGTCCACTATTTGGACTGTATTTTTGTTTCGGGCGTATAATTGTGTATCCAAGTTTCATCTAGAGTAATTAATCGGCGCCAAAACTGATTTATTGTGCCTATAATGCGCCAACGGAGCGTTGGAAATTTTCATTCGCACGTGAGCAAACGCGGCACCCAATGCGCGGACAGTTTTCTCATGTGCAAATGTTGATTTAATGTATGACAAAGACGTTCTTTTGACATCTCTGCTATCTCTCTCACCTTAATTCGGCGGTCGTCTACCACCATTTGGTGAACTTTAGCGATATTTTCTTCGGTAGTTGCAGTTTTTGGACATCCCGAACGTTCATCGTCTCCCAAACTTTTACGGCCACGTTAAAATTAAGCTGCCCAAAATTTTACTGTGGTAAATGATGTTGGAGAGTCCCCATACACAGAATCCAACTCATCTTTGATTTGTGTGGTGTATTGCCTTCCATAAACAAATATTTAATGACAGTCCGATGCTCGATTTTGTCCATTTTCATAAAGAAACTCAGATCAACTCACTCAAACGACTCTTACATAACAACTGAGTGTTCAAAATGGGTGAAACTCTGGTGAGTAACTGTCAACAGATGAACAACGAAATTCACTAACTTTTATTTACGAGTGCTGCCATCTTCATGTTGAGGCCGGAAGCTTTTCAGGCAACTCTCGTACATGGAGAAAACAGATCAAAACCCTTCAAAATGTCCAATATTGCTTTGTCGCTATATCGTTTAAGTTTATGATCTGAATTTTGTGTCTGTAGCTGATTACATGTAATATTTCGCGAGGTTGTAAATGTACCTGCACATAAAATCCTAGTGTCCTTTGTACTGTTGAAGCAATTATCCTGCTTACGCTTTTATGTACCCTTACATACTTGTGATATAGTTTGTATCAAATAGTACTTTTAGCAAATTTGTTTTAACTTAGAATTAATTCTGTGATAACTACTTATTAACTAATTCAAATTTTTTTCCATTTACAGGTAAATATTCAGATTGAGCGTCAATCCTGAGTGAAGACAATGAAATATCGGTATGTAAACATGGCTATTATTGTCTAGAGAGAATAAACAAAAGCTGCATATATTATGGGGCACATGTTGACTTGTGTTAATGTATCTGTAAAATTCCGTAAGAAGTTTTATTTCCTAGAAATTTTATCATAGAACGTAGTGTACACAAGATTTTGCTAGACCACTGAATACTTTAATAACTATAATTATTCAGTTTTTCATACTCTAACGGGAAATGCTGTTTACAAACCGCAGTTTATCGTGCGCATCCCTAATTTCAAGTTTAACTTAGTATGTAAAGCTAAATTGTTTAAGCATTTCCTAATTTTAATTTTTAAGAGAAACAAAATTTGTCTACTGCCAATGTTATTGAACTTTTCAACCTTTGCAATAGACCATACGAAAAATAATTTCTAATGAACCACTGAATATTCTTGTAGGTCCACGGTAGTGTTTAAATCCTAGCTATCCCCCGTATAGCCCTGACATCATTGCTAGCGACTTTCATCTGTTTTTGCATCTCAAATCTTACCTTGGCGGTCAACACTTCAACAATGACGAAGAGCTGTATAAAATGTTTCCAACTGGTTGAAGACACAGGCGGCAAACTTCTATGAAGAAGGTACACAAAAACTTGTGCCTCGCTATGACAAATGCCTGCAAAATTTCGGCAGTTATGTAGAAAAGTAGTTTAAGAGGTGTAGAATTTTGTGCTATCAATAATTTTTCTGTATCTGTACACAATTTAGTTTTATTACCAAACAGAAATTACTCTCTGGACGTACCTCGTATTTGAGCTTCACATTATTGAATTAAACTTCGAAAATTTTAACATTTTTAGGACATATCACTGATTTACTGCCTTAATCCTGCTGAGAAGGTTTGTGGTCTCTTCTAAATTAGGTATCTGTTATAGGGATCCAATTAACTCCCCCATAAATATCATCATTCACAGTCCGGGTTATCGTCCAAAAACTATTCTGTCC
The DNA here is from genome assembly GCA_030765055.1 of Mantis religiosa. Lineage (NCBI taxonomy): Eukaryota > Metazoa > Arthropoda > Insecta > Mantodea > Mantidae > Mantis > Mantis religiosa. The sequence continues at coordinate 221,314,491 of CM060947.1, read as the reverse complement.
CATAACCTAAATTCAGAGCCGCACTACCCCCATCACTCTCTAAAATAAGTAACTTATGCCATTTTGGAAACTACGAATATTTCACCAATTTTATAGGTTCTAATACTAGCTTTGGCCCCATCCCGTCTTGTGTCCTTGGACCAGATGGGGGGGGGGCTTGTTTGTAACCCAGGTCTTGCCCTATGGAAAGCCCCACGGAGGACGCCGAGCGCCCTTTGGGATAGCTCGGATAACTCCCTGGTTTTAAGAGGCCCGGGTCTTGGTCCTATTACAGATAGTATACATAAGTTACGTGGTAAGGGTATTTGCTATATAAATTTAATGGACAACTAACGACAGGTACAGCAAAATGAAATAAATAAGGGTCTTAAATGATCTGTATAAGAAGGTTGTGATTCCCATACCGGAATTTAAAAATGTGTTTTATTTGAACTGGAGGATTTAAATAGTTATACTAATTGGCAACAGCCTGTTAGAATACAGGGCAACGATTACAATGTTTATGGCCTAAAAATAGTGAATTTATATGCATTTCCATCTTCTGAATTCAAAAATCACCATTAAATGATATATTAGCTCTTGTTTTGAAGATAAAGTGACATTTTATTTTTAGAATGAAGATTTTAAATTTGGGCAAATATTTTTGGGGAGTTGGCACATCTGTCAAATAACAAAACACAATCAGAGAGAAATTTTGGAAATTAAGAATGCAAAAGTTAAGGAAGGCATTTTTGTCGGAACACAAATAAGAAATTGTGAAGGAGCCTGCATTTGATCAAATTTTGGAGGGGAAAGAAAAGGAAGCTTGGGAAGCCTTCAAGTGCTGTTCGTGGATTTTTAGGCAACAAAAGAGATGACAACTACAAGAATTTGGTGACAGTGCTCCTGCAAAAATACTGTAACATTGGATACAAAATGTCTCTTAAGATCCATTTTCTCCACTCCCACCTAGACTTTTCTCCTCCTAGTTGTGGAGCTGTTAGTGATGAACATGGGGAGAGATTCCATCAGGACATTTCTGTTATGGAACAAAGATATCAGCGCCGTTGGCATGAAGTAATACTTGCGGATTACTGTTGGTCTTTGTACAGGGATTCTGCGGAACTGCATCACAAGAGGCAAGCTAAAAGACGACGAAGTCAATAGGCCACCACATGGTTCCCTTCAGACACGACTATCTATGAAGTATTTTTCCTGCAACTTAGAACTTTTAGCATGTAATTACTAGTTTAAAAATCAAATTCACTTACATTGTTGTTAGCATGTATGTAATTAAAGTGTATCCTTTTCTCTCAATCCGTTAATATGTAATACGTCTACCTTGCGTATATCATAGTAACTAGAGTTAATAAAACATTTTCATTGTCATATTTGTTTTCCTAAATCTAAAATTAGTAGGAATTGCTTCATGAAGTGCTCGAAACGTTGAAAAAGTACTTTTTGTTGCCCAGTGAATTAGACTGTACATTTTCTAACATTTGAAAGATCTGTTGAGTAACACGCTACAACAAGTTTGAAAGGTTTATCTAGAAATGGTTGCAAATCGGCCAAACCTAGTTATTGAGTGACAGATACAGTATTATCTATGAATGTATAGATTGATAAGCAATAAATATAGCAAAAATATCATGAAATTGTATAATTTCTAAAGTCACAGTTAGCTTCAAAACTAAGAAATTAGATGGTAATAATTGCATTTTATGTTTGTTTAGGATATTTCCTATATTATGGGAATGTTGATAATCTGACAAACCAACTAAAAATACTTTAAGCGTATTTTACCCTAGAACACAAACCTGGCGAGTCAAAGTCAATTAGTGTATAGAAGTAGCAAGATATTGTAAAAAATGCCATTTATTTTAAATGTTATTGTTTGTGTGAATGAGTAAACATCAACACAGAAAGCTTTATTGTCTGACACTGACAATTGCAGTGTGGTTTCAAATATTTCGCAAAGCAATCTGTCTTAACCATAGGCTGGGGCTTAAGTGCAAAATTAGGGTCTCCTGTTTACAGAAAAATAAGTTTAAATAACACGAAATAAATGCAAACTACATAAAATCGACCAACGTATAAATCGTGGTACAGTTGGTTACATGCCATATCTGGAGCTTCAGGTGCATTTCACCCTTCTCAGAAGGGCGCATACATCCATAGCATGGAGGTAGATGTGCGAGTAACGTTCTGCTTTTGTTATCTGACCAAACAGTGGCGTGTGATTTTGCACATAGTGAGTGAGATACGTAAAGTGACAAGTACATATTGGTTTTACAGTTTTAATATATAAATATTCTATAGACACCTGCCAATCATTTCTGCTAAATATACGAGGGCTGCTCAATAAAGAATTATCGTAATTTTTTACGATTATAATTTATCGCACTAAAATACAAACTTATTATATTCTGTTAGCTTAATATGAAATAAACACGCCGAAGTAATTTCATTTTTGGTACTCCTGGTTTCCAGTCAAGTTCAGACATGTTCAATATCGTCTACCGCTGCAATTGAGGTAACACGCGAGGAACAATATGCGGCTTTGAAATTCTGCTTTCGTCTCAACAAATCTTCAGTTGATGCCTATACAATATTACCGGAGGCCTATGGAAAGACTTGTTCCCTAATGCGCACCTCTAAGGTGGTTTAAAATGTTTAAAGAGGGGAGACAATTTCAAATGAAGGTGGACCCGATGCTCAAGTTACTACTCTTACGGAAGAAAACATCAAAACTGCTGCTGCCTTTGGGAGAGAGGATCGATGAATTACCTTAAGATCACTTTCTGAAATACTGAACATTTCATTCGGTGCCACCCACATGTTGATGACAGAAACATTACACATGAGACGTGTTTGTGCGCGATGGGTTCCAAGGCTGTTGATCCCTGAACAAAAGGGCATTCGCATGTAGGTCTGCATGCAGTTCAAGTTGATGTTAGAGGAAGATCCGGAGTTTCTATCAAACGTAATCACTGCTGCTGAAACTTGATCCTGAGAGTAAACAGAAAAGCTCAGTGTAGGAATCTCCTTTATCACTAAGCCCCCAAAAAGCAAAAGTGGTTGCTTCTGCTGGGAAAGTTATGGTCATCTCATTCTTTGATATTCATGGAATGGTTTATCAGCATGTTGTACCTTCACACTCTTCAGTAACTGGACATTACTACAGGGAGGACCTGAAAATATTGCAAGTCCTTATCAGGCACAGAAGACCACATTTCCGTGAAGCAGGCTGGATGGTGCACCACGATAATGCGCGGCTGCATGTTGCCAATGTTGTTGCAAGGTGACGTGCATCCCTCCCCTTCCCTATATTCCGAATTTAGCCCCATGTGAGCTTTTCTATTCCCTAACTTGAAGAAACGCCTTCGTGGGAGGCGATTTTGAAGGATCTCTCAAAAATGGTTTCCAGCATGTCTTTGAAGACTGGCAGAAACGCTGGGACAACTGCATCGCATTCAGGGTAGACGAATTTGTGAAGAACCGTCACATGAGGATGAGTAAAGGCACGTTGTAAAAAATTTGTGATGATTCTTTACTGAACCGCCCTTGTAAATATTCTATAGACACCTGCCAATCATTTCGGCTAAATATATATTTCTTTCGACCTGCCATTTGTAAAACCACAGAACATATCCATGAGCTCCATTTTTAATTTCATTGAGTTATCGCTTTTCCTGTTTTCTGTGAGTGGTTTCATTTCTCGGATTTACATTAATGGCTTAATATACACGATTCACTACGTGAGCCTGGTAAATATTTCTGTCCTGCAGAACTTTAGTTCTGTATTCCTTCTGTTTTTTGCGTAATGTTCCGTTTATTCTTACACATGTGTGTTGGAATTTTTAATTTTGATTTCTATATAGCTGTACGCAATAACGCTTATATCACATTCTAAATATTAACAGTGGAGGACTTGCTGTAAGCATAATTTTTCTATACATATTGTGACTTCGTGTGCTCTTATAATTAAAAGTCCAATTTTCCCAAATTCTTCACTGTTCAATTCTCACGTAACAACATTATATCACATACACAACACAATCTTCCAAGGTCGATGACAATAAACAGCGCTCTGTTTACAACATCAGCTCTCGTTAAACTAACATTCAGCTGTTCCCTGCTTACTTCTCGCGACTCACTCTCGTTTTACAAGTTGTTCGGATTGGGTTGGACTCGAGGGGGCAGTGTGTTCCCGTCACCCACGGGAAATCGGGTACCTCCGGCCAGGCCTTGGCCGCCCGGAGGGGGTAGAGGGTTGCCTCATAAGTCCCGGGTGCTAGCCTGCAGAGCTAGTAGTTGGTGTGCTAGATCACCGGCGGCCCTACCAAGGTTTTTTGATAGCTGGTTCATTAAGGACCGGCGCGTAAATGGCGTATCCACTTCCGTCCCGTCTGCCTTTTGCAGTGGGGGGTGGCAGTTTTTAAAATAGGTACTGTCCTACGGAAAATATATTTAGAGCCCGGGGTTCTGGTCCTACGGGTCCAGGACTAATGGGAGTAGATCCTCGTATTCATTTTGTCCGCTGGCGTGTCAGAATCTCATATCTCATTCATCAATTCGAGAGATTTCTGGGACAATAAAGAAACCGAAAATTCTATCACCTTCCAGAAGCGTAACTTAATCTATGCCGGCAAGCCCTTTAACTCCGTGATATACTATCCGTCTGTTATTTATCGGCGCTATCGTTATTTGCCGGCTCTTTGTGTAGGCTAGCCGCGCTATCGTAGGTAACGACTTCGCGACAATATCTTTGATACGACAGTTGTTTGTCATAATGTGTAATAATTTTCGTTTTGTTGCAGATACTTCTAAGTTAAATCTTTGTCTATTTTATATAATCTGTGCACTGATAGCTGCATATTCTCTTCGCTATATTGTACAATTATAACATTGGCATACAACATATTCACATGGTCTTTTTTTCCTATCTTAATTCTCGGGGTAACATCATCTTTCCATTGATTTAGGAGACCATTCAACTGTATACATATTGAGAGAGTCGAGGCACGCTGTATTTTCCTCTAATTCCTTGGTTGCTTTTAATTAATTTATGCTCAAAAATGACTTAACATGAAAACCTCATACAAACTAAAATTTATTTCAGTCGAACTTGAATGAAATATTTGAGCCTATTTTCACCTTATTATGGTATCAGAAAATGTTATCATACTTCTATAAAAATGTGAATGCACGCAGTTTTTAAACAATCTTCTACATTATTTATTTTGCTATAGTTTTCGTCTAAAATACTTAAAGGAATTTACTAGCCAGATTTATACAATTGATCAAAATGTTTATGTCGAGAAAAGAATGAGTATACACTGGCAGTTGGTTTCTCACTCGCTTAAATAACCTGCTTGAGTTTACAACCTGTTTCAGCAAAAATTCAACAGATAAAATTATTGCTATCGTAAGACAAATATGTTTATGGAGGTATCAACTTCACTATGGCTTTGTAAATGTTACGTCAACCAAAAACAAGATCCAAGATGGCATCCATTAGCCAACAGTTTCTAATTGCAGCAATAGATGGAGACAATCCCTCCTAGTAATACACAAATAAGCCCCTGTGTGTCGCTTAAGAACAGGTGTGCCAGATGCAAGTATTTTACTGTTTATATCAGATTATTATTTAACCAGAAAGCAGCAGACAATTTGCCCTGTTACACGCTCCAACTTTGTCTTACAGATGTTACATCTAAAAAGCTCTTCCCTCGGGGAAGATAAAGGAAAACTCTATCCCTTCTGTTCCACAGTTCTATTAGTTTAGCAGTGAGTTATAATATAATTTTCATTTTCAACTGTTTCAGAATATTCTGTTTCCTTTGCGGTGTGGTTTTGTGTAACTTGCGGCGAGTGTATTTCACCAACTCCATGTGGGCTCCAGTACTTATCAGTGCATTGTACCAGAAATAAAAAGGTTTCTTAATTATTGGAAAAGTGAATTGCTAAACTAATTTTACTTTATGTATGAACTTAAAATACGGAGATTTTGTCCAATAACAATAATACCACGTAAGTCTCTCCAATGACATTTTAATTAAATTATTTCCTCTTATTCTTAGTGAAATTGTTATACAGTAATCCAGTACACTTAAAGATGAAATGTCCTCATTATTTATTAGAATTTTAATCTCGTATAGTCCTATAGTAAGTACCTCCAATCATAAATTTTAGAAGTCCTATATTAATCAGGAAAATCTGGACGTTTGTTTTGCTTATTTTCACGTCAGCTTTCTTCTAAGTTAGGGAAACTATTTGCAGTCAGTAGGTATACGAGACAAATAATGAAATGAACCATATTTTTCACATAATCTAAAATATGAAATTTGAAGATGAAACTGAAAGTCCTATCTCACCATATTAAATTTGCTGGATACATCAGCCCGCCTCGGTATCGTAGATGGTAGCGTGTCTGCCTCACGTTCAATAGGTCCCGAGTTTGAATCTCAGTCAGGGTGAGTTACCAGGATAAGTTTTCTCCGGGGTTTTCCCTTATCCTGAAAGACTAATATCTGGTAACTCTAAGCTCCATGGACCCCGGACGCATTGAGCATCATCTCAAACATTTCATTCATCGTCCGATATGATTAAAATTTTTGGAGGACGTAAATTACAAAAAATGGATACATCATACATTATCTCAAACGTCTGAACATACCGTAATTTTCAAACGGAGACATGGGGTTCTAAGTGCACTCTTTAATCTGCTTTTATGCAATGAGTTTGCACATAACTGGATGATAATTCCTATTTCCTTCACTAATAAAATTCAATTTCAATTTATCAGCAATCCTTTCTGCTTAAAAATTCACACTTCCTAGTACAAAAGCAGAGGTATTCACAGTTATTATGTAAGTTACCTAAAGGTTTCATGTGAAACTTGCCATTGAAACAAACATTTAATTTGAAAGGAGAAGTTATTTAAATCAAAAATGTGAAACAAACTCAGTTACAATATTAACAAGAAAATGAGATGTCTGTCATATTAATGTTAGTACTAATTTGTTTATCAAAGTATTTATCAAAACGTATGTTAAAGTTACTCTTTATCAAAAGTTGTAATATTTGTTACTTTTTTTCGTCAATATATGCAAACTTCACTGTATATGAGGTGTCTAAAGCATGTAATACAGCGCCTCCGTTAATGAAAATATGTTATAAATTTATAGATAAAAGGCATATAAAATTAAAAATAACATTCTAAAACATCACAAAAGAACCTACAGTTTGACAACGTTTTTCGTAATTTTTCTGCCTTCCCCTCTATTCCTTCTTTGTAATTATTTTACAGCTTTATGCTTTTAGAGCTAACTGTATAATTTTCACAATACACAACCAAATAGAGATAATCTGATGACTATAAAAATACTTCGTTCTTAGTTCACCTAGCTCAACCTTTTGAAAAGAATGCCTAGGTTCTAACCACTGTAAGATACAATTTCATATTCATAAATCTAACGCTATTTTGCTTTTTCCACCGGTGCTGCTTACAACCAGAGGCCCCCTACTGGCTCATTCTGTAGTTTCCAAATGGCTGTAATTTTTACCTAAATATTGGCGGCTCTACAGTAAAAAAGAGCTCACTGTTGGGTGCGGCCTAAACTAATTAGCCAGGTATGGAACGAAGCCGACCTACAAATCTGGCTTTGTTCCAAGTCTACTTCCCATAATTGCTTAATGATTTGGGCAGTTTGTGGGGCTACGAATACCATTTTTACATGTAAGGGCCAATTGCATCCTATGGCGTCGAAAGTTAGCGATTTCGGTAGTATTCACGTATTGGAAGTAGTCATAAATTGGGATACTTTTATACATTTTATATTTATGTAGTACGAAAAAAGTGTCTTAACAAGGATAGGCAGTTATAGTTCGCATCTATTTTAGACCATCTAAGGAAAGGCTACACTGAAAGTTTGCTGAAAATATAGAAAATCATGGATTTTTTTTTTTGTTTTCTTTTGGTAGCTTAGGGTGGCTAGTAATAGATGGTATTCTATTATCATTTGCACCATTTTAGCCGATCATGTGTCAATTTGAGGAGACCTTTAACAATCGTTAAAAGAAGCAATCATTACTTTAAAACTAATTTTCTGAGAAACTTTTTTTCTGATATTTTTCAGTATATAATATGCCATACGGGTCAAAGCTTTTCATCTGAATTGGTGAAACTTACGGGATGAATCCATAACATGTAAATAAGTTTCACATTCCCCATTTTTATTAATGCTCATGTTTCGAAAATTATTTGGTGTTAAGGAATAGAATACGTTAATATTTTCAAAATGTTGAGAGCTTACACATGGAACATATTTTAGAAACAATTTTACAAGAATATTCCGAAAAATAAGAACTAGGATCTTCTAAAATTTCTCTGTTAGAGCCAAAAATAAAGATTCAACTTTAAAGCTCAAATTTTTTGTTGCGTAAAACATTTTATAGAGTGAGTAATTTTTACAATATTTTCACAAAAAATAATTAATTAATGAACTGGGTGCTCAACTACGCCGGTCATCAGCGCCCTTTAAAACACTAGTCATGTCAAAAGCCAGATATAAAACTTTCTAAAAACTAAAAGTGTAACAAAACCTATTAAAAATACACATACATAAAAAACATCAATTAAAACCTACTAAAAATTTCGTTCACTAAATCCTAAACTCTAAACTAGACAAGAATCTAAAAACCTTCTCCACGGATCTCCACGCTCAGCCTACACGTGGGTGGGCCTGTTGACCGTCTCCCTCAACCACGAATAGGAGCCCACACGAGGGAGACTGTTGGCTCGGGACCCCGGGTGCGCCAAACCCGTACCTACCGAGGTAGGCCCCTCGGGGGAACTATTTGGTGTAGCAACATGAAAATTGGCATGCAAGTTTAAAATGACACTAATTATGTGGCTAAATTTTCATAATGATAGATTTATTAATATAAAAGTAGGAATTTTCAGTACAGCCTTGCTTTAATATATGAATTCTCCCTTTGAAGTCCTTCTTCCAAATTTCAATCAGGAAATACATATGGAATCATTATTATATATTTAATTACATATTGACTTCATTTATTTTCATCTTAATTGGACGAAATTATAAGCAACCACAAAAGTATTTAACTATGAATGTCAAGTTCCCGTTCATTTTAAAACTCACTATAGCAACGTTACGAATTCAAAGTGCAGCTATGAATTGAAGTATGAATTCTAGTAAGTAGAAATAATTTTTCCCCTTAAATGTAAATTAAATTGATAACAGGTGCCTATTTCTTTCAGTACAGATTGGAATAGTAGCACTGCGATATGTCGTATACAAAACTATCATGGAGTTTAGGATCCATATCGCAAGATCTAATGTGATAGAATTATGCAAAGTGCTATTCACCTTCAACAAGAAATATTCTAAGCTCTATGTCAAATCGCTACTAGTGGTGAATGCACCAAGTTACAGAGTGACAAGCTATACTATTTGAGGTTTAGTAGTGAAAATAACAAGTGCCAATATACTCAACTACTGCTTTCAGCATAAAATATTAAAACTAATGACTTTCAGACAGAAATATCAAGTACCGATATGATTTTATTTGTACTAAATTTCATGTTTAGTGTATTAAATTACATAGGCAACCAAAATATACGTAAACTATGATTCTGAAATGCATCTTAATTGCACTTCAATTTTCCTATAATTAATCTTAAATGTTTCACCAATTATGCTTCATAAGAAGTGCTAACACTTTCGCTAATGTAAATATGAAATTGCCCAATTTTACTGCACTTCACTATGGATGATTACTATGAAATTTACGAACAGCTCTATTGTGATTCAGAGTTAAAATGATTACGAAACTTAAATATTATCATATGACCGGTGTAAGTGTACTTTTCAGATTGTACCCAGCTCACATCAGATCTCATTCAGGCATAAGCCTGCAACAAATTTTTTCGCAAGCTCACACACTTAGAAAAATCAGCTCCGCATTTAGTTCCACAAATTGGCATTGCAGGTAAAAACTAGTAATTTATATTCTACAGGGTTAAGGTAATATCACTTTCACTTACCTACTCGAACCTACATCCAGCAGTCAAGCTACCTCTTGTTCAAACTTAAACCTTTGAGCCTAATATCAAGGACTATGCAGTCATAAAACACGTAACGGCGGCTATAATATAAAACACTTGTTGAGACGAAAACTCAATGATCACAATACGACTCGTACTTAAGAGTATATTAGAAAATTGTTAAGTTTAGAAGTGCATACACCTTCGAAGAAATACACAAGACAAGAAAACGTGCTTGCTCACCCTCCAAGACCGATTGAACAACTGCATCGTGCATCAACAGGTAAAAACAGCTCAAGACGCACAACCATTGACTACGTCAAAAGCCAGCCTTCGGAAAAATACAACACAGCGGTTATGGAGTCATTAAAACTCTGGCTTCCTGACATAATCCTATATATTCTACTATAAACACCTACTAAATGTTGTCTTACTCTTTCGTTATCTAAGAATTCAAATTATAAGCCTTTTAGTCTATAATCATATGAAAGAACACTGATTTTAAACTGAGAAACAAATAACAAAATCAGTTTAATGACTTTAGAGTTTGTGCCCTCATCCACTTATTCACTGCTACACTTGATTTACATGTATGCGTATTTATAGCAGTTGGGTACCAAAGTTTGTTTTTTATTCGAGTACATCAATAAGTATAGAATTCTGCCCTAAAATTCTATATGGAGATTTAATCGCAAATATATGTTTTCAGACATACATTTAGCAAATGGTTTCCTGTATGTGTCATCTTTGTATTAAAACCATAACACAAAAATTAAGTGGATTAAATATCAAACCTCTTCAGTCCTAACACTTAGACAAATGCACAGTATATGTCTTTATGTCGTAAATTTTAATTTACCAGGTAGATAATCTTTTGGACATGCTAATTGTTTGCAATTGTTCTTTATTAGTTCCTTTATGACAATATTTAGTGTTTAATTTGGTATTACTGATAAGAAAATATGTATCGAGAATAATTTAACTAAAACATATAGAAGAATTACGTTAGCAGACCGCGAAATTCGTACCGCCAATAAAACTTACCTATATAAACAAAACAAATTCGGATTAGTTGGTCATTTATTCTGCAACTGAGGGTGAAGTTTAAATACAACACACAATTAAGTTAAACACTTTAAAACTTACTGATAGAGACTTTTTTTTTAACTTTTTAGTAAGACGTAGGTATATAAAGGTGATGGTTTCTCAACGCGCGAAAACTCAATGTGCAAATGTCCATTAGAGAAACAGGGAAACTCCAAGTTGATTCTACAAACTTCCAACGACTGTTCTTGCTATTATGGTCACCACAAAGGCCAAACGCACGGAAAATTGTACACGCTTAAAATCAAAAACATTAATCCATTGGAATCATCGTAATACACGTGACCAAGATGTCCTCTCCTTTGTACTTTCCCTTGCTGACTGTTGCCTTGATGAGGTTACTAATTATTTTTTTTTCACAGCTATTCTTGTTCCATTGCACAGTCGTGGTTGATTAATATTACGCATCATCATCAAAACTGATCCTCCATTTAATTTTAAATTTTGAGATTGGAGTCCAGGCAAATTAAATGAAAATATTTATAGAGTTATACTGCGTTCAGGAATTATTTTTTGACTAATATTCGAAAGGAGTATCGTCATGCTACATAAACAAGTACAGTCTTCATAACAAACAATAAACGTTATTTAATAAAGTATGGTAAGTGAATAATATTTTTGAACAATCTGGCGAGGAGTGGAATATCTTTCTACTTCGTAATGCTTTTGTTTATCGAAATAAAAGAAGGTCTATGTGTTCCGTAAAAGTTTGCGAGTGTACTTATTTAGTTAATAACCCGGCCCATTACCACTTCAGGTTTTCTAATCACCTTTTAAAGCTTCCTTTAACTTATCACCAAAATTGGGCAAATCGGTTCAGCGCTTCTCCAGCTTTTGAGAGACTAATACACGAGGTCTGATCAACAAAGATTGAGACAATTTTTTTTCACAAATGTTCATTACTACAATTTAATGTTTACATTATATTTTTCAAAATAGCACCCTGCTACTTCAATGCACTTTTTATTACATCTCTGCCAGTTCTTGTACATGTCCTGCAGACCATTCTTTGTCAGGTCCTTGAGAATCGCCTCACTTTTCTTGAGCGCTGCTTCAGGGTTTTCAAATCGAATACCCCTAAGGTTTGCCTTTGTTGATCAGCTGCATCATTATGATCCTGAAGGAAAACAAGCAAGCACAGTGTGAAAATCGCCAGGTTCTATAACACCAAAAAAGGCAGAAGTTGTTTCATCTGCAAGGAAAGTGATGGTGATCACATTTTCTGACAATAATGGAATGATTTACCAGCAAGTAGTTACATCCCACACTACTATTACAGCAGCATACTACATGTCAGTATTAGTTACACTGAGGAAGCACATTGCAAAGAAACGACCAGAGCTTGCTCGAACTGGGTGGCAACTTCATCATGACAATGCACGGCCTCACGTCGCAAATCAAGTCATGTAGTTTCTGGCTCGATTCAACATTACTTGTGTACCACATCCCCCTTATAGCCCCGATTTTGCACCCTGTGACTATTTTAATTCCCATCACTAAAGGCAAATTTTAGGAGTATTCGCTTTGAGAACCCTGAAGCAGTGCTCAAGAAAAGTGAGGCGATTCTCAAGGATCTGACAAAGAATGGTCCGCAGCACGTGTTCAAAGGACTGGCAGAAATGCTATTGAAAGTGCATTGAAGTAGAAGGGGACTACTTTGAATAAGATCTTGTAAACATTAAGTTGTAATAGTAAATATCTGTGAAAAAAGAATCAGTCTCAGTGTTTGTTGATCAGCCCTCATATACATATACTACGTGAATTTCTCATGGGTGAAGAAAAATTAATGTACCTGTTCATATGTCCTACTTACTACAGACAGCAATGTACCATTCTTTTGGTATCAAAGAAGGACTGAGCAATGTGCTAATTTAAACCATCGTTGTGAAGCATGCCTTCCAGCCACTTGTTGAAATCCTTCCGTAATTCCTCTCTTTTAGCCCATAACCCGGGCCTGACTTTGTTCATGCGTCTATAGTGTATGTATTCGTGTACTGTCACAAGTGACTGTATTATCTATATTAATAATAGTTGAGGCGACTTTAGTAGTACGTGTGACGTCACTCCCCCCACTCCATCACTTGGATAAACGTGTGTAAGCCGGATGCTTGTTCTCTCTCTCTCTCTCTCTCTCTCTCTCTCTCTCTCTCTCTCTCTCTCTCTCTCTCTCTCTCTCTCTCTCTCTTGGACTGGATCTTGGCTGAGCTACACGCATCTGTACGCAACCTCTTGAGGGAAGATAAATGTCCTTTATGGCCATCTTTGTAATTTATTAAGTGAATTGCAATGTTAATTAATGCCCCTCCTATCTTTTGTAGTTCTTTTGTAACTAAATAGAAAAGCCCAACCTCGCGTAAAGCATGCATTTCCTACCCTGAGTAATTCCCCCCCCCCCCCTCCGTGTACGATCTGACCATGTGTTCTTTATCCTGTACAACCCATAGTTAGGTCGTCACAGTATGTACAGTGCTTAACGTCCACTTTCAACTCATACCGCAGGCGGTATCACTGACGATACATGAGATGAAGATTGAGCAACGGTGGAATGAAATGGCGTGGGAAACCGGAGATTCCGGAGAAAACTGGCCCATGTGCTGTGTTGTCCACCACAAATATGGGATTCAATCGGCCTGGCATCGAATCTGGGTCGCCTTGGTGAGAGCCAAGCCATCCAATCACCCAGCCACGGTGCAGCCATTGGGTGTGTTTGTTTGTGAGTGTGTGTGTGTATGTGTGTGTGTGTGTGTGTGTGTTTGTGTGTGTGTATTTAGTGACTGATTCAGCAAGGACCGGTGGGAACACAAATTTAGTTGCATTTTTGCAAACATTAATGAAGAAAAATATTATAGCATAATAATGGCTTCCACACCTCTCCTTGCACGTTTGTACACTTCGTTTTAAATCTTCATTAATCTTTCAACAATTCTCGACTTGTTTCTGGTGATTTTCCAGTACATACAAATAGCCGAAGTTAACATGAATATGCAGAAAACAAATTTGCAGTAGTTTACTGCATATGGAAGCATTAAAGGTCATAAAGACCAACTTTATAATACAACTGGCCTACAAGTTATACCTACTGAGACATGTTTGTTGGTTAACTTTTACAAAGTTCACTCCAACAAAAGGCTTTGCATACTCAAACAGTACATTCGTGTTTTTGTGTGCTTATGAACACAAATAGCTTAAAAGTAGTGCAAAATAATTCATGAGAAGAGCTTTTACGCGCGAGAAGTAACACAATAAGTTGGAGCGAGAACTCGACTGCGCGGTGAGATAATGGTAGTCAAATATTGGTAGAAATTGCGAGTGAAAGTGGGAAGAGAAAGAGCATTCACGTCATAGGGATCATTTGCTGCGTGCTTGAGAAAATTGGTAAAAGGGAACGAACGGGAGGAATAGGTGGAAACGAGATTAATAGACACTGAAAGATAAATATAGAGAGAGGTTGAATTTACACCTATAAAGACACTGTAATGAGATGGTTTGAATTCTACATAAATACAATGAAGTTGCAACCTGCAAATCGTTGCCACGAAACCGTTATGCAGCATTTGTTTTTGGAAAGGCAACAGGCAATATTTATATCACAAACATTGATCTAATTAGCTACAATTACTGTTTCAATTTATGAAATAATTAAATCTGAAGGAAGCCTCATACGTAACCGATAGATGTAATAATAATTATCTGTAAATATCTCATCTTCTTGTCTTAGTTTTATCACTATCTTGGTGTTAGGGAATACTTCTTATCTATCCCGTACGCCTCTAGGCGTTTGGTCAGATAGAGTACCCAGGATGGGTGATCAGCCCGATGCCTAATATAAGAGTACGGTGGACCAGAACTACAGAAGGTTTTGTAAAGAGCTACTAGGCTTACTAAGATCAGCACCTAGGGAAGTTGCTTTATTAGGATTAGGAAAAACGAGAAGAAATGGAATAATAATGGAAAGAATAATAAAATGTTGGTATAGGTGTTTGGCCAAAGAAGAAAGGGAAATTATGAAATTATGCATGAGACAGTAAAAAATGGCGAACTCACTTAGTTGGTAAGCACAGATAGGAGGAATTATGCAAAAAGTAGGAATGGGAGATATATGGAAATTAGAGGAAAGGAATACAAGCGATGTGGGTAAATTGGTAAAATGCAAAATATAACATATAGAAAGACAGGAAATATGGGGAAGTCTAGAAAATATGAAATCATTACAACTTTACAAGCAAATAAAGAGAAATTGGGGACGAGAAGTATATGTAAATTACTGCAATAGGCAAGAGAGAGAAAGGCTAGCTTGGATGAGAACAGGAATAATATTTCTAAGAGGGATAAGAGGTATGCAAAAGGGAATTTTTGAATTGTGTGTGGGAAAAGAAGGCATAGAACACTATGTAACAGAATGCGAGGAGGTTGCAATGTGGAGAAAAAAGGTTTGGGAGGAAAAATGGGAGAAAGTAGAGAAGAAGATAGCAGCTATAAAAATATTAACTGGCAGGGAGGAAAGGAAGGTAAGGAGTATTGGTGAGTTCTTGCAGAAAGTAAAAGGAAAATGGGCGAGAAATTTGAAAAATATAAGAAAGGAAGATGAGAGAGAAGAATGTCACTATTTAAGTAACGAGGAGGCATGGAGGGTAAGAGCTACCTGGCAGAGCAAAACACCGGGGTGTCATGTAAGCCTAGGTAGCAACAAGGTAAAGACAAATAAATGTAGCATAAAGTTGTAAATACGGCAATTTTGGAATATGCACAACAAAATTCTAATCTAATCTAAAATATGAGAGTGAGAGGAGTAGATGACGAAATCTACCAAAAGGAAAGATAATAATGGTGCAATTTGTGGAATGATATGGAGGAAACAGGAGATCACGGAGAAAATTCCGTCCCTGATCGTGTTTTCACCACAAATCACAGATGCGGTCGCCTATGATAGAACACGCGCAAACTTGGTGAGAGTGAAATGGTCCTACCGCACGGCCACGGCACGGCGCTAACATAGAAATACACAAAATAAAATTAAAACTGATGAGCTGCTCTGTCAAAATCTGCAACCTTCCTCAAAAAAAAGTTCTTACTTAAGCCGTTTCTTTTATGTGTCTCACTTGATACATCATAAGTACTAATTGTAGAAACAGTTTTATTAAATATTTTTGTAGATATAACGGGATTGGAATAATATAGTAAGTAGATGGTCAAATATTTTAAGAAATGGACACCTATGTAAGGACTTTGTGATTTAGCTCTGTTTGAACTAGAAACAAAACTAAGGACTATAAAAAGCGAGTAAGGACTTCTTATTTGAGAAAAGCATGTTAAAACTTTAAACAGCGGTGCATCCGTTTAGCTGTGAATGTTACTTGCGTTAAGAGATAATTCGTCATTGTCATTGTCTTCATCGTCTGAGTACTGCAAATTTATTGGTGATAGGTTCCAAAATCTCGTTACGTGCTATTTCTTTCCAAAAGTCGTCTTCTTTTAGTTTATCTGATGTCTTACGCAGTTTTCCCAGACTTGTGTTCATTGTCAATTTCTTCGTAAATAAGTCGTTCAATTTCAGTCAGTTTAAAAATATTATTTCTGTTTGCAACATAATTTGAGCCCACATTAACCGAGTTGGATTGTTCTACCAATAGTAAGGGGGGGGGGGGCTGATCGTGTCTCATTGCTCCAGCTGATAGACATTTTCATGGAAGAGTAACTGAGTAATGTTGCTTTGATATCTTTAGTAACTAGAGATTACGAAACATTCATAAACAGATATAATGTGACCAGACACGTTCTGCCAGACCTCTTATCGAATTTAACAAACACCTTGACTTATTCAAAGTACATATTCCTTTTACCACGACATGTCAAATGTTTACGTTTCAGTTCTGAGTAGTTTCATATATACGTTCACGTATACATGCCAACCAATAATTATATTCATTACAATGCTTACGTCGCAATGCGTTGTTAAAATATAATGGTATCTACTTTATTTATTTGTATTAGAAAAACTATTTGAGCTAAAAATATGGGGGATTTAAGGTTATGATAAATACATTACTTTCTCCTTCCTCATGCATCAGGTTTTGCAAAATCTGTATTTTTGTCTTAGCGCGAATAGTATTTATTAGATATTGATTAGGTTGGGGCTCGTCACACACCACTTAGGAAGAATGCAATACACAACACTGCAGGATTCTGATTGGTTGCTCACCTAGTGGCGCTCATGACAGGCACCTTCCCATTTGAAACACATAATAATTAAGTAATCAAGGAGGAATAAAGGTAAAGAGCTACCTGGCAGAGCAGAGGACCTGGGTGTCATGTAAGACAAGGTGGCAACAAAGTAAAATCAAATAAATGTAACCAAAACTTGTAAATTGTAAAATTTTGGAATATGCTCAGTAAATATATCAAATTAAATTAAATTAAAGTTAGATCATATCATACGATGAATGAAGTTGGTGAAATTATGCTCAAATGTGCCTAGGGAACATAGAGCTTATAGATACCCTATATCTAGGTTTCCATACAAGGAAAAAAACCGGAAAAACTTATTTAGATAACGCACCCTCACCTAGATTCGAACTCGGGATCTCTCGAATGTGAGACAGACAAGCTACCCGCACACCATTGAGGCGAACTAGACCATTGTTTACTTCGAACTAAAATATCAGTTACAAAAACACGGTCATGATATTTGTGCGCGCGCACCTGTCTTTTCTAATTTTATTATTTTTGCGAAGCGGTGATATTCTAATTAACTGATGTCTTCGTTGCGGGCCACGAAGAAGAAAATAAACGCCGCATCTTTTGGCTTCCCTTTCACTGTCGTGGCATTTTCACGACATAAAGGAAATAAAAAGGATGTCGGGTTGAGAAAACATGTAGCTTTTATTAAAATGTAGCCTCATCACCATATTTAAGCAATCCACCAGACCATGTTAATATCCCTGCAGCTAGATGTCACGTCAAGGAAAGAGTAGAATTAATGATTTCACCTCGGAAGTGTAAAATCCCAAAACTGAAGGAAATTTAACACGAAGAAATGCAAGTCTCATCCTGGATTCCTTATGTCTTATAGCACAAACGTTTACAGTTGTAGGAAGTATACCATGTGGAAAGGCAAGTGACGTTCTGCAATTCTTGGGGAACCTTACGTGTTCTAGCAGAAATATGTTCGGGGGTACAATGATACTAGCAGTTACACCAGATCAAGCTTCAACTTGCCTCGCGCTGTATTATCGCCTTATT
This sequence comes from Mantis religiosa, assembly GCA_030765055.1. Classification (NCBI taxonomy): domain Eukaryota; kingdom Metazoa; phylum Arthropoda; class Insecta; order Mantodea; family Mantidae; genus Mantis; species Mantis religiosa. Next base: position 221,296,097 of record CM060947.1, on the reverse strand, counting down.
TCCTAACATGTCTACACACAGAGGATTTTACTACATGACAAAACATGGGTACATATCGGAAATGTTTACACATACACGGCAAGTCAGTATATGTACACTCAGTTCAAATGCAATCATGTCTACTTGACAAGAACGTGTCTTACTTCAGCAGGGCGAGATATCATTATATATGATGGCTGTACAATAAAGAATGATCATATTGTTTTTACAGTCGTAATTTTTTCATACTAAACTCCAATCTTACTCTATTGTGTTGGCTTATTGTGAAAAAACAAACACGCCGTAGTAGTTTCATTGTTGGTACTCCTGGTTCGCGCCTGTGAGGACCATGCAACTTCAGACATGTTCAGTATGGCCTATAGCTGTAATGGTGGTAACATGCAGTTAAACTTGATGTTAGAGGAAGATCCGGAGTTTCTTTCGAACATAATCACTGCTGATGAAACTTGGCTACATCATTTTGACCCTGAGAGCAAACAGCAACACTCAGTGTGGAAACCTCCTTCATCAACCTCCAAAAAGTGAAAGTGGTTGCTTTTGCTGGGAAAGAAACTGTGACTTGGTGTGTTCGTAGAATTAAAAAGCAGAGTTACAGAAATTAAAAATCTCCTTTATTTCCGTAGAGATACACTGTTCAATTGTCACGTAACAACAATACATCACATAATAACACAATCTTCCAAGGTCGAGGACAATAACAATCCGTGACAGCTGATTACATCAGCTCTCGTTACAACAGCACTCTTGTAACACAACTGAGTCATCACTAGCCATGGCTTCTTTTTATACACCTATTCATGAATTCCAGACTGTTCTGTACAATCACTAGATATTTCTGGAATCAACAAGGTATCTAATGACGTAATCCGAATATTCTCTCACCTTCCGGAAACGTCTGGGTCGGCAAGTCTTTTATCTCACCTATCTGCGTTGCCGGCTATCTGTTTACACTACGCGCTATCGTTAACTGCTAAGCAAGGCTCATTATTACCATGAAACTTTATCCGCCGACTGTTTTCTTATTTGTGCCGAAACTTTTATGCCTGTTGCCGTGACTCTATGGCCATCTCATTATTTGATATTCATGGAATTGTTTATTAGCACGTTGTACCTGAACACACATCAGGATCTGGACAATACTACAGGTATGTCCTGTAAATATTTCAAGTCCATATCAGGCGCAAAAGACCACATTTCCATGAAGCAGGCTGGATGCTACACCACGATAATGCGCGCCTACATACTGCCAATATTGCTGAATATCTTGCAAAAATCGACGTGAAGTGCATCCCCCACCCTCCCAATAGTCCGGATTTAGCCCAATGTGACTTTTTTTGATTCCCTAACTTGAAGAAACACCTTCGTCGGAGGCATTATCCATCATCAGAAGCAGTGGTGAAGGCTGCGGAGGCGATTTTGAAGGATCTTTCAAAAATTGTTTCCAGCATATCTTTGAAGACTGGCAGAAACGCTGGTACAATCGCATCGAATTCAGGGGAGACTATTTTGAAAAGGACCATCAAAATTATGAAGATGAGTAATGGTGCGTTGTCAAAAAAATTGTGTTCATTTTTTATTGAACAGCCTTTGCACACACACACACACACAGACACACACACACACACACACACACACACACACACACACACACACATATATATTGTATACTGTGACAAAGATAAAAGGAAATCAAAACTCCTTTGTGTCAAGTTTCAAACCGGTGGCTGCAATGGTAATTTATATTTGCCTATCGTAATTAGTTGTCTAACCTTTCATATCAGATACACAGCTTGCAATTATCTATTTGTGTTTTGTCACTTACTGTACGCCAGGTTATTAATATTTCGTTCTTCTAGTAAACAAGAAAACAAGCAAATGCTGCGCTGATCAGTGAAGGCCAATAGGCCTCAATGCTCTCCCATGTAGTGCTGCAGCAAGGATCGAAAGCCGGCACCATTATGGCGGAAGCAAACTTTAGATCAACAACGTTTGGCTCAACAATATAAACCAAGAGCTACAAAAGGATGATGTGTGCAAAATTTTAAGGACAACGTTTTTGCAATGCATGAAATTTCAGCAATATCATTCCATATCCCAACCCTACTTATTTAAATCCAATATAATTCGCGTTTACAAAGCAGTTGAGTCTTTGAAAGTAATAGAAAGTCACAGCAGCTTTTTTAAACGCTACCGTATTAATGCCTCCATGCAAAGAACGCTTGGACCTGGTACTGCACCCTGATGTCCCCAACAGTGGTCTGTGTTAGAGTGAAAGCCTGCAAAGAGCTGATAGCTCTGGGGGCGTGTACTCCAGTAAAAATATATCAAAGAACAAAGTGTAACGGTACCTGTGCGCTGCCTACCGCCCTCCGCGGTGAGATGGAATCGCTCTCCATCATAACAAATTCACCTTGATCTTCCACTGTCGCTATTAAAATTACAGTGGAGAAATCTCGCGTGCAGCCTCGTGAAACTGCATTATGATTAGCTAATTTACGGCACTACTTTTATTTGTTGTTGCTGTTTGCAAGGAATTAGCGTAAATAAAAAGCTTCCTCGTGTCACAGCAATACAGCTCGCTAAATTTTCTGCTCGGGGGTGGGGTTGATTAAGAATAATGGGAAGGTTAGAATTAACAGCGGCTCTTTGCAAGGTTCCTGGAATTTTGCACTCTGCTACTTATCACTAGGAGATTGTGTCACTAACTGCAGTTTGCCCGCTTTGGTAGCGTAGATGGTAGCGTGTCTGCCTTACGTTCAACAGGTCCCGAGTTCGAATCTCGGTCAGGGTGAGTTACCTGGATAAGGTTTCTCCGGTGTTTTCCCTTATCCTTCAAGACAAATGTCGGGTAACTGTAAGCTCCGTGGACCCTGGACTCATTTGAGCACCATTTCACCCAATTCATTCACCGTCCGATATGACTTAACGGTGGAGGACGTAATTAAAAAAAATAGCTGCAGTTTCTTGTACTCCGCTGATTTTAGTATATACTAAATATCTGTAAGACACTGTGTTAGGAATACTGACAACTTGCTATTTTATTTACTTCGTTATACAGCCTTCTTTAACGTAGACTGCCATACCAAAAGTTTTGACTTGACATATAACCTCTGTGTTTCTTTCATTCTTTCTTTTTGGTTTTAACTTCCTTCATATGTAGGTATAATAATATCTCAGGATGAATGGGTGAATTACTTTTACTTGAAGTCTGACGTCTTTCTGTTGCATTAAATCGGATGATAATGGACGAATATTTTTTATCTTTGAAATTTAAAGTATTCTTGCCTGGCAAATCAAATAGAACGATGAATGGATCATGAAGTTTTCCTTTGAAGTGTAAGTTTCTCTTACTGTGTGCATCAAAGTAGCTGACGAATCTCGTCCTTTTTTCCTTTGAAATTAATGTTCCGTTACCTAGTAAACCAAACTGGATGACAATTGCAGGATTTTTTATTTGTATCCTTGTGGTTTAATTTCTTTTATCTGGCAGATTATATTGGACGATAAATGACTGAAATGGTTAAAATGAGTCACTGTTCCTCGGAGCTTAAGGTACGACGAAATTCTTCACTTCAGTGTAAGGAAAATATCCGCAAAATCTCATTTAGCGTCTCTAGCCGAACGAGGCACCCACTACCATGTCCTATTATAGTTAGTTTTGCCAAATTGCCAAAATGTGTGAGATATCATAATGGAGCTGCTGATTCTTGAAATCGTTAGGACCATAATATTAGAAAAATTACGAAATCAGTTCCGGAAACATTGCAAATCTAAATCAGACAAATGTGTCTTTAATGTAAATTCAATGCCACGGCCAAGATTTGAACCACGCATCTCCTGGTTTCCGTCCAGTCGCTCTAACCCCTTGAGCTACCCTGGCCAACCTGCCGCCCTGGTACTGAATTTTTCAGTTGGCTCTAACTAATTAAAACACCCGTATACTGGAGTAATATATTTAAAAGGATTTATTCTTTAAGAGGTAATTCCTCAAAAGAAATTTGCATTAAAAACATTCAGCGATAAAAATCCTGTTATTTAAGTACTTACAAGAGTAAGTCGCCCCAAATGTACCTCGAATATGAGAACTCTAAGTGGTTTACCGGAAAAATAATATGAGTCAATTGGAGAGTTTAATGTCGCGTCGGCATGTTGGCCATGGTAGCTCAAGGGGTAAGAGTGACTGGACGGAAACTAGGAGATGCGTGGTTCAGATCCCGGCCGTGGCATTGAATTCTTCAGTTGGCTCTAATTAATTAAATGTGTCTCCTTTACTGCGATATTAGTGCCATAGTTGCAATTGGAGTACCGGAGTTGGAATTTTGTGCCACTAGGAGACCAGATTCTTAATTTATTATCCATCGATCAGCAAATATGCTTTACAGATGTTTGTTATATGGAAACATAGGCAAAAAAAAAAAAAAAAAAAAAACACACATAACAATGGAGGTAGCCGTGAACGGCTCCTCGAACTAAATATGGCAGGGTAATTGTAAACATAGATTCATAACCATACATATCACATGATATAACATATCTGCTCAGACATTACACTGAAAACCTCAAGAGCTCAGCACAGAATGACAGGCTGACCAAGAAGCCACGTTGTGAACCCCCGCCGGTACCCCATAGCGTGACCTAAATGGATTGTTTGGAACACAAGTTGTTATATAATTACCAGGGGTATGCAGTGCAATAAATTTCCTACTGCAAGGCAAGCTACCTGCAGCGAAATTAAAAACAGGAGATCACCTTATTTACTTTAGTGTCATCAGGTCTGCATTTCAATTATCCCTTGGGGTGATGACCGCAGCAGCAACTTTCAGATAAACCATGAACTGCTACCTGGTGATTTTGCCAATTTATTTCCCACCCCGAGGTCGGTACTTGTTGGTTATTGAACGGCGGTTAAGTGCGTGATAGCGAAATTAATGAGGTCCGAGGAGAGAAGTGTGTGTTTGACCAACAAGCTGTGGCCACCAAAGATCATGGCGCGAGATATGTATAGTTAGGTTCACCTCCCGTGGGATCGTTCATGACATAAAGCGACCACAACAGCTATCTTAAAACCCAACATGCGTATGGAGAATGGCAGTACTTCTGCTGAAACCTTCTTTAACACCAAGTGAAACAGGAATCAATCAAAGAACAACTATTCAAAAGCAAATGTTCCATAATTAAAATTCAGAATCATAGATAAAACGAATTAAAGGAAATAGTTAATAGTTATCCATGCATGGATACTCTATAAGGAAATAGCAGGTGAAAAAGTAAGCAGACGTCAGTTCATATACAACTTAGCAGCAAGTATGTTTGTGGACCATGTCTAGGCAACGCTGAATACACGTGTGGCCTGCAGGTGGCCTTGAATGAGTGAAATCAGGTTTATAAGTGTTTTTCTAATATATACTATGGTATTAAAAATTGTATGTTGAAACACATGTGTTTGCTAAGGGAAGTTGTCCATTCTACATTTGGTTATCGCATATATTTGGATTAATTTTAGGCTTAAAATTTTCATTTTATCTTGTAATTCTTCAGACAAAAGTAAAATTATATATTGGTAAACTGTAGAAGTAATGTTAAATAAACTGGTATGAATTAAACTTTGTTTACCAATTTAAAAAAGGCAAATAAAACTGCATCCATCAAAATGATGGGTTGGTCTTTCTCTGGAGACCATACTCGCTGGTTGTTCTAGCGTTAAAACATTTGATTATTGCTTAAGCTTAATTAATTCTCATATTCCCATTGTAGCTATAAGGCCATAAATAATAAATAATGTTAGCCAATTATCGGAAGGCACGACCAACTGACGGCTGAGTGAGGGACGGGAGGCATTCACCCACGCCTACCCATTTATCTCATGTCACAGAGGGGATGGTTAGAAGAGCAACACTAGCCTGTATACCGTCTCTTTCCCCTCTCCCTGACGTCTGGAACATTCGGGATGATTTTCCGGCCCGTGAAGCTTCCAGAAACAGCGATCTTCCTATATAAGGCCTGCAGTGGACGAGTCAGTTCAGTTCTTGGCGAGCAGCCGTGAGGAGCGCCGTGCAAGTGAACGGACTGGAAGACTGTGTACGTGTATCAATGGAGTTGTATGTAATTGTGAGTGTAGAGTGGACCTGTGACAGACGAACTGACGAATTGTAATTGTCTGCGCTACGTTATTCTGTGTAATCGGCAAGTGTTACAGCTGTAATTCGGTGGAAATAAAGAACATTTTGAGTTTGTGCAATTGGACTTTTAATTTCGCGAACCCACAAAGTCACAATAATTTATCTGTATTAACATTAGACACAGAAAAGTAAGCTTTCTAAAGAATAATAATGTGTTTAATGGGTGTAGAAAGTCATATGAGTGTAGCATATCGGATTTGGTTATTTTAACTGAAGTAACATAAACAGTGGAAAATTATTTAATTTTTAAAATTTATATTTAAAGTACAAGTGTATTTTGTATCTGAAATGATAAAATACGAGGGTTGTTCAATAAAGAGTGATCTTAATTTTTTTACGGTCATAATTTTTCGCACTAAAATTCAATTTTATTATATTCTGTTAACTTAATGTGAAACAAACACTCCGCAGAAGTTTCATTGTTAGTACTACTGGCTCCCGCCTGTGAGAACGAGGCAAATTCAGACATGTTCAGTATCGCCTACCGCTGCAGTGTAGATAACATGCAGCTAAAGTTGATTTTAGAGGAAGATCCGGAGTTTCCTTCAAAATTAATCGCGGCTGATGAAACTTGGCTACACCATTTTGATCCTGAGAGCAAATAACAAAGCTAAGTGTGGAAATATCCTTCATCACCAACCCCCAAAAAGAAAAAGTGGTTGCTTCAGCTGGGAAAGTTATGGTCATCTCATTCTTTGATATTCATGGAATGGTTTATCAGCATGTTGTATCCGCACACACATCAGTAACTTGACAATACTACAGGGATATCCTGAAAATATTTCAAGTCCATATCAAGCGGAAAAATACCACATTTCCCTGAAGGAGGCTGGATGCTGCACCACGATAATGCGCGGCTGCATATTGCCAATGTTGTTGCTGAGTATCTTGCAAAAATCAACGTGAAGTGCATCCCTCACTCTCTCGATAATCCGGCCTTAGCCCCATGTGAGTTTTTTCTATTCCATAACATGAAGAAACGCCTTCGTGGGAGGCATTATCCATCAACAGAAGCAGTGGTGAAAGCTGCGAAGGCGATTTTGAAGGTTTTCTCTAAAAATGATTACAAGCATGACTTTGAAGACTGGTGTGAACGCTGGGACAAGTGCATCACATTCCGGGGAGACTATTTTGAGAAAGGCCATCAAAATTATGAGGATGAGTAAAGGTACGTTCTCAAAAAGAGTGATAATTCTTTACTGAACAGCCCTCCTGTGTATCAAATTGAAGGTAAAACTTGAACTACTAAGAGTGTGAAACAAACTTAAATTGTGCTTTTTGATTGTTTATTTCCTTGTTTACTTACTTTTTGGGGAATTTTTTTGTGATTTAGACGTTGGTTAAACGAAATGATACTAATGAAATGCTATGCTTATGAGTGGGAGTTGAAACTTTTGGGGTTGTTTTGAAATGTGAGAATTTCCCTAAACCATAACATTCTGGGACAGTGATATTTGAGTAATGTAATTAACTTGCTTTGATCAGCTTTGCGCTTCGCAGCGTTTATGAATATCAAGGAAAACATTCCGGCACACAAACAAGATAATCAAATCCATTGCCATTTTCAGCTAACCATTACCTAGAAACAATAACTGTTTTGTTTTATAGGCATTGCTTCAATAGCAGCAGAAGTCGCACTTGTCTTAACATAACCTCAAATACGGAACTAAAGCCGACCTTTGCAGAAGAAGTTTTGTTATTACACCGCCCTCTCGAGTCAGATTGAACAGCATTTGTGGTGCTTCAAATGCTCGTTAAACCCGATGCACTCTGGGAAATGGTCCCGAAAGAAAGCTAGAAATGTGCGGACAGATGTCTATCGCAGTTTTATTGTTGCATTTTCATGAACGAGAGTCGTTAGCATTGTTTGCGAGAGGAAATTAAACCCAAAAAATTTTTCCGGTTATATTAGCAGGAAATTTTATGTGCACTTTCGTCCTGAACGGAAATTTTAGAAGTAATAACCGTGAAACATATCCTTTAGAGCGCAGGTGAAACGCGATGGGTTCACTTATAATAAAATACATGCAATGTTATTGCCATTTCACAATAAACTCTGTTCTTTGTTCTCTACCAGCGAGGTGTTTAAACCACTTTCCCTATCGTGGCATTTGCAAATAGTTGTAATTTAATTACTGCTTTTGTATAACGCGTTTATATACATGGAGTAACATTACTGCGATTAATCGATTAGATACTCCCAATGAGGCGAACAAAACTGACACCTTTAATATATCTGCTATATTAACCAGACTAAATACTGCAAACGTGGTTTACAAATGTAGCCCATTGGAGGTTAATCAGATAATATATGTATTTTAATTATAAGTTGGGTAAACTGGGAAAAATTGCACCATGAAAACAACAAGGAGTTTCTTTTTATTTGATAAATGTCTATAGAGTTTAAACCAGACTACACATTACACTTCTCCAAAGATGATTAATATCCTTTAAGGGCACTGGCAGGTCGATAGGTTTCAAGAAATCCATTTTTTGTTTTTAATGTTAAAAAACTATTAACTCTTCAGCTTTAAAATGATATATATAAAACATAGGTTTTCTGCTGGTATTAAAGTCCTTTAATTCGTCAATTTAAACATGGTGGCGTATGATACGCCCACTTCCTGAGAATGGTGCTTAGTCTTTGATCGTGATTTCCCAAAACCTTGATTTTTCATGATTTAGGTGCATGTTTCTCAAAAACTATAAACGATATTGACACAAAATTTGTAGTGGTTATTTATCAACGTTCCTTGAACACATATATTCATGTGATTTATAAAATGGTGAAAACACATTTTCAGTCCTTAACAATATTATGTTTTTTTAATCAAAGCTAATTAATTTTTCATGTACATGGTATGAACTATATGTAATTTTCATTTAGCCGACATTATAAAAATGTATCTTAGGTTATTTAGGATAAAACTTGGTGCATGTAGCTCTAAATTCCTACAAGTTAAGTGCACCTGAAATATAGGCTGCAATATTTTTTCAGGATAAACGATGTGATTTATGCCCCTTTTGCATGGACCTATGTGAACGTAATTTAAATATTAGACATTCGTTAAATGCACACATCCTTATATAGTAATCATACCGAATTTCAATTTCTGATAATGTTTAGTTTTCTATATATTAAAGTTGTAATATTGGTGAGAAAATTAACCTTGTCTGGGTAAAAATAACCTCTCAGTGCCCTTAAATGTTTATGCGTCTTTTCTTCATTAGTATTTCATTATCCAGATAGTACTAAAATATGGGGGCTGTTCAATAAAGAATGATCATAATTTTTTACGGTCATAATTTTTCGCAATAAAATTCAATCTTATTATATTCTATTAGCTTAATGTGAAACAAACACGCCGTAGTAGTTTCATTGTTAGTACTCCTGGTTCCTGTCGGTGAGAACCAGGCAATGTCAGACATGTTCAGTATCGTCTGCCACTGCAATGGAGGTAAAAAGCGAGGAACAATATGAGGCTTAGAAATTCTGCCGTCATCTCAACAAATCTTCAGTTGAGGCCTATGCAATGTTACAGGAGGCCTATGGAGAGCCTGCTCCTCTCCACAGCACAGCTTAAAGGTGGCTTAAAATTTTTAAAGAGGAGAGACAATCAATTTCAAAGGAAGGTGGACCCGGTGCTCCCGTTACTGCTCTTACGGAAGAAAACACAACACTGCTGCTGCTATTGTGAGAAGAGGATTGACGAATTACCTTAAGATCACTTTCTGAAATACTGAAGATTTCATTGGGTGCCACCCGAACGTTGGTGGCGGAAACATTACACACGAGGCGTGTTTGTGCGCGATGGTTTCCAAGACTGTTGATTCCCGAACAAAAGAACATTGGCATGCAGGTCTGCAGGAAGTTAAAGTTGATCTTATAGGAAGATCTGGAATTTTTTCAAACGTAATCACTACTGATGAAACTTGGCTACATCATTTTGATGCTGAGAGCAAACAGCAAAGCTCAGTGTGGAAATCTCCTTCATCACCAACCACCAAAAAAAGCAAAAGTGGTTGCTTCTGCTCGGAACGTTGTGGTCATCTCATTCTTTGATATTCATGGAATGGTTTATCAGCATGTTGTACCTGCACACACATCAGTAACTGGACAATACTACAGGGATATCCTGAAAACATTGCGAGTCCATATCAGGCGCCAAAGACCACATTTCCATGAAGCAAGCTGGATGCTACACCACGATAATGCGCGGCTTCATATTGCCAATGATGTTGCTGAATATCTTGTCCCGATAGTCCGGATTTAGCCTCATGTGACTTTTTTCTATTCCCTAACTTGAAGAAACGCCTTCGTGGGAGGCATTATCCTTCATCAGAAGCAGTGGTGAAGGCTGCAGAGGTGATTATGAAGGATCTCTCAAAAGATGGTTTCCAGCATGTTTTTGAAGGCTGGAAGAAACGCTGGGACAAGTGCATCACATTCAGGGGAGATTATTTTGAGAAGGACCATCAAAATTATGAGGATGAGTAAAGGTACGTTGTCAAAAAAAAATACTGTGAGCATTCTTTATCTAACAGCCCTCGTATTTTATAAAATTGGAGGTCCATTCATTCTAAAAAATGCAGTGAGAATTAGCACGGTTTTTCTGAAACAGTATTAGTAACAATGCAACATTTAGGCTCGTTTCGTGCTTAAAATATTGTGAATTTGTGTGTTCGCAATATTAAAAGTCAAGTTTCCAGAAATCCAAAAGGCACTTTTCCGTAGAAAAACAGTTTGTACATCCTTGTCAGCAGCAGAATTACGTTACATAGATCATGAAAAGTTCAACGTCGTCTGCCACTCGTCCACAAACAAAATAATTCACTTTCGAATCACTACACAGCTGCACGAACACGATTACTCACAAATCCAAACACTGGCGAGCCGCGACTTGTTTTATACCTCCACTCACTTTTCTAGAAATTAGAACTCTCTGTCACAATCAAGACGGCAGTAGAAAGGAAGAAACTCCCAGACACCTATCTGTCTCTTTCTTTCTCTGTTTCGGCAAGCTTTTATCTCCGTGCTGCCCTATCCGTCTCTTTTGCGCTCGCCTCCGCAACAATGTCTCGCGACAGTATGTTGAATTGCTCCAATCATTTATTCTACACCGCTTAACTGGAAACAGCTGTCGTCACGGCTGTTGTAATGGTATACATTGACTATGTACGCTGCATGTCCTCGTGGAATTTAGTACCATTTAACATACAAGAGACTGCAAAATTCAAACATTTTTGGTAAACAAAAACATATTTCTCCTGTCTGCCCGGCTTCTTTGGTATGATAAGGAACGATACTTCCTCAGCAGTGGCAAGTATCGCAAGATCTTTGCTATAGCCAACGGCCAATGACGTATTAACTATTGCTATCCCTCTCCAGTCGAGATCCGAGTATTGTTGCTGCGTAGGCGTGAATATACTGCAGCAGATATGGATCAAACTCGTCTACAAGGAAAAAGAGGAAAGCGCTGAAAAGCAACTAAAAAGACGGACTCAGATATCATGTACTAACGCTTAAGGGGTACAAACCAACTGTTTTCTTGGCACATAGTGACTGCATAACCATGGTAATTATAACAATTTTGTAGCCGAACAATCCATTTACGTTACGCTATGGGGTACGTGAGGAGGTACATCAGCAGTAATAAATTTCCTTCTGCAAGGCAGGCAACGTAACGTAACCCATGGCGCAATAGTCCAAAGTAGATCTGAGCCTGCCAAACCGACTGCCGGCCTCACGCCAACATTCACAAGGTAGACGTGGGCGTTATCCAATCGATACGGGGAGGAGATGTGGCAAGGCAGGTATTGTCGTGAACATCTATCTGTCATTTGTGATTCCTGCGAATTCCATTGGCTGATGTGATAGGTTCATTGGTGTTTATCACAGATCCGAGAAGCGCAGCAGTTCCCCTCTCACTCTTACAAGCATAATCAGTGCGTTATCTGAGAGGTATCTATTACCAAAGATAGATCCATGGTAACCGTTCAAGCACGACAACACCTATTACTCGACAGAGCGTTGAGGCGTATCGAACTTCAGGTGACCAGCGCTGTGATCGTCTCTTATCCGGACATATCTTTGATTAGAAGAGCGAAATATTAGTAAGTTGATGTACAGTAAGTTACGAAACACAAATAGAGCTATTGGAAGCTGCGTGTGTCTATTTATATGTTTTCCGACGCCTGCCGATGTGACACATTGCTGTCCAGAAGACTTTATTTCAACTGAACGGAGCATACATGCACTGGACTCACCGTGTATGTGCGATAAGCTGGGATAAACAGTTCTGTGTTGAGAAGTTTCCCCGATATGATTTCTCGGTTTGCCACCTAGTACAGCCAAATTAAAAACATATTTTCACATTATTTACTTGAGTGTCATCATTTCTGCTTTTCCATTACCCCTTGTGGTGATGACCACAGCAACTTTCAGAGAAACCAGAACTTATTTCACATACACTCAAAACATACCAGTATTTCCGGCGTACCATGGTTATATTACACATGGAGTATGTAGTCAATACACCCAAATGCTCCTAATAAGTAGATGGGAAAGTATAAAAGTATCATTTGAAATGTCTTTAAGTCTTCAAGAGAATTTTGAGTTTGGTACTTCCAGCTGCTTTATTACTATAAATGCAACCAAATATTGGGTTTGACCCTTGTGGTTAACTACTACAGCCGCACCTCGGAATCCTGCAAGAATACAGGTCATAAAACATGAGAAGTTAGGTGCATGTATTAACAGAGAAAGGGTATGAACATAGCCGTTGTAAGGGAGGGAACGGTAAAGTAGTTAATCACGGGGCAACGGTTCATTATGTAGCATTTATCTTAAGTAGTGCAATAAATTACACACTCTGCTTAGACCCTAATGTTTCCTATACCGAGGACAATAATTATAATTTTGCACGGTTATGAGTAGCAAAGCACAAACACATGTGGCAGAAAAATGTGGCCTTTTCACTGGAATTAAGGGATACTGGCGTTTTATGTTACCAAGCCAGATGAAAAAGGGAGAGAGGTCGATCTGCCCGAAGCAACATGTAAAGGAGATGAAATGAAAGGAAATGGAGAGTTGAAGTGTGTGGTAGAAGATACCACTTCAGCATTTGGCCTCAGACCAGGAACAACCACGGAAAATTCTACAGAATCGACCTCCGGCCCTGAGCTGCCATGGAGCATTCTCTCCTTGTGCACATATATTGCATTTATTTAATTATCTCATTCAATTGTTTAATTTTTGTTGCATTTGTTGTTTATTATGTATTTACTTATGGAGTCTTGGACAAATTAGTCTTACCGCGACCATGCAAAATTAACGGATAGCGCACTGGTTGACATAATTAAACCTATGAGATGTAAATTAACATATTATACCTACACGAAGTCTACCCGAAATTCCGAAGACTCCGGCCTCTAGCAACTCGGAGCTCTTTCCTTGGGGCAATACCTGGTTTCTAAAATACCCTATCATTTCAAGACGGGTGGAAGTGGATACCTCACTTAGGCGCGCCATTCGCGCACGGAAGAGTACCAAAAAAACTCGGCGGTGGCCGCTTGCCGATCTAGCAAACCTTCTGCTGGCTCTGCAGGCCATTGTCCGGGACATTTTAGGCAACCCTCTACCCGCTGCGGACGGCCGGAGCCTGGCCGGAAGTACCCAATCTCCCACGGGTATCGGGAACACAACTACCCTCTCGAGTCCAACCCAATACGAAAAACTTCAATTCGGGCGGGGCTCGAATGTTGGGCCCGCGGTTCCTCCAGTAATGTCAGAGGTACCACGAGTGATAGGGGTCCGCGGCGCCCGCACCACGGCAGCTGAAGGGGACGTATCCCCTCCCCTACGAGGACGAACGTAAAAATGAATGGCATTGGATGCTTTCCTACAACTGTCCATATACAATTCAGGATTCTTCTTCATCTTCTCCATTTATTATAAAATGCGCAGGTTGTAATCAGACATTCGAATGTTGATAGAGGGTGCCAGTGGCTGCATTAAAGAGAAGGTACATCAGCTGGAAGCCCACTATGGCTAAGAGCTGTAAGTCTTAAGAATTATAAGGCTAGAAGCATGTTATTTGGAGTTAAATTATTAAATTCATGTTGCTATTAAACAAACCTGCTCATTTAGCTCAAAAATACACTTTAAAAGCTTGACCTCGCCACTCAATATTATGTTCGCAAAACTACTTTTTTAGCAAAAGTTAAATTATATTTTGAAATACACTTGAAACAGAGAGGGAGAAAACCTGGGGAAATCTTGCAAACATGTGAAAATTTAATTTTATTTGCATATGGATAGTTAGAGATGGCAGACATTTGCAGGAAAACTGAGTGATAAAAGGCAACATTAACTTGATTCGTTTGATAATGAAAGGAATGCAGTATGTGCACCTGCTCTTTCAAAGGAATTTCTAATGTCCTGCAGTCACCGCCAGATACCAAAAAGTGTAGCATGAAAATTTTAGAGAATATCCAACTAGCCCAAACTAACAAGTTTATAGAAAATTTCTTAAACATTTCATTTTATTAAAAATGTCCCTAAAGAGTTTGATTAAATACTGAAAGTTTAAGATATATAGGCATACCTGAATTTATTTGGAAACCTCTAACTCTGCAATCGTTAAGATATATACAAAATCTCAGCTACACAAAAAATCAACATCTCTTTAAAACAAGAATTTATGTTAAATACCTAAGTTACGAAGTAAACAATTTTTGAGATAATCTGGATATTAATTTTCACTTTTTAATACATATTGCTTCCTTAACAATGAAGATGTTATTTTGTTTTATGTCTCTTAGTCATGCAAAGAGAACTAAATAGCAAAACCATCAAACAACGATCAGCATTTAGATGATTACAGTATGTTTAAGCCCACTGGATAATCCTTTATCTATATGGAAATTTTTATGGAAAAATTTATGCATTGCTTTAAATTAATTAACCGAGTAAACATAATAAGTTATTTAAATTGTAAGTTATTGGACAATGGGTAGAGAAAGCTATATGAATGCGGATAAACAGATCTTTTTATACATAACTCAAACATATGTTTTTCCTTAAAATAGATCGTATTTAGGATACAACACTTCTGCAGTAAAAGCTTCCACTGTTTGAAAAGTTGTGCTCCGTGGTCTAACAGTAACGTAGTAGCCTCTGGGCCACGAAGACTGGTTCCAACCCGGGTGGAGGATGGTGAACTTAGGATAAAAATCTTTACTGTGTCGCAGTGAATTTCCACAAATTTGTAGCAGGTAAAAACTTCTGTGAAATGGAGGTATGTTAATTGCTATAAATCTGTTGATTTGTATACCTTCATCTGTTTATCTAGTAACACGCGGTCAGTTGCTCTCCCCGACTCATTCAAAGTAAGGGAAGGAAAATTCTAGAATTGCAACTGACACTTTTACCAATTTTACACCATCCATGTTACTTTCGTACCACTAATCTTCGTACTTTTTGCAGATAAGAAGTATATGAAACGTATACAAGACTCTTCAGTATTATTATAACTTAAGGAGTCTTTCCTTCTAAACTTGTCATTTATTTGCAGTTGCTACAAGAACATTTGAATTAATATTTCCAGAGAGCAAAATACAAGGTTGCACTTTTCATTTAGGCTACTCCTGGTACAGGAAAATATAACAATTAGGGCTTTTAAAATAATATGTTACGGGTGACAATGAAATAGTGAAGTAACTGACGTACATGTCTCGGTTGCTATTTCTTGATGAAGGTGACTTAGGTTAATGCTTTGTTCAGGATGTAATGTTTGTAAAGCCTTAGAACCAAGCACTAGACGTTTTTTGTGGCTATATTGTCATCACATATCAGTGTAGGTAATGCTTGATCTTCTTTTCTCCACACTCCCTTAGCACTATCAATGTCTGTGGGGCTTTCCATGTGGTCTTATATCCAACTTTTTATCATCATAGGTAGCATATCTACCTCACGTTCGAGAGGTCCCGAGTGCGAATCCCGTTTAGGGTGAGTTACTTTGATGAGTTTCTTTCCGGGGGGTTTCCCTTATCGTGATAGACGAATGTCGGGTAACTCTAAGCTCCAAGGAATCCGGACTCATTTCAGCATCACTTCACTCATTTCATTCATCGTCCAATATGACTTAACGTTAGAGGACGTAAATTATAAAAAGGAAGTTCTCATATAGTCACAGTTTTAGAAGTTTTGAAAATAATGCACACAAACACTTATGTAAAACTTCCCAGTACACAAAATAATATCTCTATTAGAAAAAAGTAGGTGTTGAAGAAGGAAACATTTATAGAGGCCGTACATAAATATTCAAATCGGCACATCACAGGATTAAGCAAGTGTCATACAGGAACAAGATATCATTTTAATTTTTAAGTTTTATTATTTTGCCGATGGACCATTTTGAGCTGCGCCAAGAATATCTTGGTTGCCCAGTCCAAATTCTATCAAAGTATGAAGGAAAGTATTATGTTGTAATTTTTTAATAATTTTAATAATTCTAACAGTGACTTTGGAGGTATTCACTTAAATTCTAATTTTGTGGGAATTCATGTAAGTATCTAAATTCTACTATCTTCGACTTCGTCAGAATTTACATTCCCCATCTTAATTATGGCTTCCTTTTCAAATAAAGTAAATCCGGTGGCTGTTAAAGAGACCTATCAGCAAAATTAAGTGTCCTTTACGTCCAATATAATATGGGATGCTGAGAACCACAGCACTTAAAGAGCTTCCATTAATTAAACCTCAGTTTAAATTTACTTATTGGAAACTTTGGAAACAGCATATACTCATGTTTGATATCATTTTAAAGTCTTCATTGGCTTCAAGGTCCCATTTGTCGATCTCTTTTACAAACTCCGACGGATATAGAAGTAGAAGAACTGAGTTATTAAAGCATTTTCGAACAGTATTCGTGCTATTTTTATCCGCCATTCTTTACGAAAAGTTGCTAAGTGGAACAAATACAGCAAAATAGTGTGAACGTTCGCTGGGGCATTTGGCTGTTATTGACGCTGCGTTTCGGGAACAGTGTAATTAACACGAGATCCCAACTAAAGAAAACTAAATAGTAGCATGAAGTTAATGAGGAAGCTTCTTGTCAGAGAAGGGAATTCCGAAGAGCATGATTAACATTCTGGCTTAATTACAACGAGCGAATATAAAGGGCGAAGAGGGTTGATAAAAATTATAGAGAGGGGGATGCGATTCGAAATTAGACTTGCAGGAGAATGAAGATGAACTTGTACAAGTTTACACTGATACTGGGAAAGAACATCCAAAAGTCAAAACTTTTTTTTTGTGGTTTTATAAGGTAAAAGTGTTAGCCTAATCAAGTTATTTTTGCAATACCTTGGTGTTAAATTGCAATGCAGAACTTGACATAAATAACTGTAAACCTCAGTCATATGAATTTCAGGTTCATTTCAAATTCACTTTAATTTTTTCTAAATGTAAAATACAATTGTTTATGTCTTTTGAAGTCCAATAAAGAAGAAAATAGTGAAATGTCGTAAATATACGCTTTTGAGGACTTCGAACTGCTCATGTTCATCTCCACACTCCAAGGTAGCTCTTTCATAGAAAGTTATTTTTAAATTTTGAGCTCTCTCAAAAACGGCTGTAATAATTTTGATCAATATACCACATGGTTAAGATAAATTTAGAGGAAATTAAACATATATCTTGAATTTTTAGGGTAGCATCTCAAGTCCTATATTTCTAAGTGACTTCCATTATTAGTAAGAGGTAGACAAATGGATTGCCACAAATATATATCTCATTAAAGCGCGAAGTTTGTCTACTGTCATCTCCTAATTTGAACTTTCATATACATTCTTTACATCGGTGAGAGTTTATCTCCTGGTCACGCTTTAATACCCAAGCATAGAATAGACTTAGTAAAACATATTTACAAATAATTTCAAACTTATTTATTGACAGTAAATGAACTTTCATATGACAAATATATGTTTCAACATTTAGGCCCTTTTACATGTGTAACATTTGGTAATAGTGGATGCAAACTGAATCTTTAAATGAAGCACGCTTTCCCTTTAAAACAACATAAAAAGTGTAGAAAATGAATGTAAACCTACAGAGTTTATATGTAGAATTTTATACAGCAATTTCTGTCTTTGTTCAACAATAAATACGCTTCAAATTTTTCACATCAAACAATTGCATTGATATTTTTGCATGTATTGCACCGTTCACGCGTTTCCTTCCATATGGCTCAGTGATCTGTTTTGTCTTTTTGACTGTCAACTGTTTGAGCAAGTCATCAGCACTTTGGTCGGCCTCTTTTAGTTTTGCCAAGTCCAGCAGGATTCAGCCCGGCTGCAAGGGTCGCTTGCTTTATTCCCAGTAGCAAAATACACTTGTCATTTGGCAAAGTCACATTCTGAGACACATGCCTAAATCTTTCTCTTTTTCTGATCTATTGGTATTTATATTATGTTCAGTCTTTTGGCTACTATATAAATTTGTCTGTTCCAATAGAATATGCAGTATTTATCAGTAACCAAGCTTATGAAGTTCAGCAAAGTAGAAGATATCTGAGTTGGTGTTTCCTTTGGAATTCCGATAAATGGTTGTATGTTGGGAGTAAATGTACCGTTCTTCAACTCCAGTCGTGGTAAAGTATCAACTAGTGATTCCTCATCTAAGTCAACATCTGCAGGCATATGATCAGAAGAGCCAGTTTGGTCTACAGAATCACCATGAAGATTTTTGACACTAAGATTTTGCTCTTCTTCTTCGTATTATAATTCCGAGAATTCAGACAAATCCTTGTTTAAGCTACAGAAAATGTCACAGACTTTGTCTTCAGTTAACTAAAACAACGATAAAAACACAAACTAACAACTACGTTTGAGTTTTGTGGGATGACTGTACCTAACCTTAAATGCCAAATGTTACACATTTGTAACGCATAAAAAAGTAATGCTTCTAGAAGCAGATTAGCCAAGTTTAAAGCATAGAAAGGGGTGTGAACCATTTTAATACTATTTTTCTGCAGAATTGTGTCATATTGAAATACACAGAAGTGATTTTAGTCCTTAAAAAAATAATTTACACACCTTGTATGCCATCCTTCCTCACCATGAAAACAGCTGAATTCAACTTTACACAGTCACCACCACGGGATAATCTACAATCTGCAGAATCCACCAAAGTGCTTCCTAGCCTTGATACAGATATTTCACAGCGGACATTAGAGGAATAGCAGAAATAACAGTAGAAATAATGAGGAAAACTCCCAATGCTACACATATGTAACAAGGGGTATTAAAGGGTTTTAAGGGAACGTAATTTCAAGGCCATCACATTGAGAACTATTAGTCTGTTATTTAAGTCTACTGAATTCCCATATTCTCCTTATAACCTTAATGAAATATCTAATAACAGCTTTTTATAACAATTTCTTATGCCAATTACCATGATGTAGTTAGAAAAATACGCTTTTGAGAGAATAATGAATGTAAATCATCAAAGAAATTTTAAAACATTTTAATTTTACACATATAATAGAAATTTTAGCCCGGAATATTTTGTTACTAAGCATATCTATATTAAAATACAAACAAAATCTAGTCATATCAATGCATTGTTCTTAAGAATACTTTTAAAGAGTAATAAACTTTAATGGATCTTCAGTTAAATTTTGGAGCAATTGTACTTATATTCCAAGGACAGTAAACGATGTTCAAAAAAGTGGCGTTTTGCACAAATTATATACTGAATATATAAAAAGGCTTGTTAGACAACATAATTAAAGTTTCAAGCGAAAAGAAGCAGAAATAAGGAACTTCCTTGACAGTAAAACAGAGATAGTCTCTACTTGTTCAATTTCTTTAATTCGTATGAAAAGCCTTGATATATATTTGAAACTCAAACCTCCAGAGCAGAAAGATATTTTGCTTAGTGTATGATAAGTGCAAATCTGTAATATTGAGGTGGCACAGTAGTTAGCTAACTTGAAGTGCAAGCAAGATCTGGCTGCGAACAAAGACGGTGGTGGCGCTAGTATAGAATGCATGAGGAAGGGAGGTCCCGTCGAGCACCTGTTTGCACCATGTAATAACAGTTTGGCAGCGTTGTTCCCCAGATCATCATGAAATTTGTATCATCATACGGATTTCCCTGAACGCAGGCTGCAGCAGCAGCAGCCAAGTTTCGCAAGCTATTAGAAGCCGTATCTCAGGAGACGACCCAGCACCGTCTCGATAACAAGAAGCTGCAGCGGTTTAGCATATTGAGATACAAGGCATATTCTATGATATTTCATATCCCTGCTCTTTGCGTAAAGGGGAACCCCCTGTTCTGCCCTACTCATTCTTGTACTACTTAGCTCTGAGAAAGCAAGTCGGAATCCAAACTTTCTTCCATCCTTTGAGACAGGATAATTCAGAAGGAAGGAATGTACTTTAGAGCTTTATTTCAAATAAATCATGTAATTCAGAAATCAATTCGACAGATCGGTGCGTGGAGTAAAGTTACAAGTTTCTAGCAGCCAACTTAGAATGTCCATTAAGCAGCATACAACACTACTTTTCAAAAATAGACAACAGGAAAATTGTACAAGTTGCTTTCTACTCTTCCTTTTGCAAATTAGTCTTATAAATGCTTATTCTTATATCAGCTAGATTTTCACTGAAAAAGGCAACTGTACAAAAGGTTTTATTAGATATTTTCTTCTAGATACAATGGGTATAGTGCAATACGCTAAGGTTAAGCAACAGCCAAATTTTAAAGAGCTTTCCTATCCCTTTCTATGTGTATGAACAGGAGAATGAAATTAAATAACCAATTCCAATTTGAGAAAAGAATTTAAAATCTAATCCAATAGCGAGGAATATCTTTGAAATGGTTAACTCCGGTTATATTTTAGGGGCTATTACCAGAATATTAGAGATTTGCGTTTCATTTGTTATAAAAATGCCTTAAACACACGTTGCTGTACTAAAAATCTTTAGAGTCGTTTTTTTAGGAAACAACATATGGAAAAGTGTTCCATATAAAAGGTAGTTGGGTAGTTTCTTCTAATATAAAACTTGAAGCTTTCACGGCGGGTATTACTAATCAAGGCTTCGCGGGTGGTCAGCCGTGTCAAATCAATAAACGTCGAGCTTTCGGCCATGGAGTTTACAGCGGCCGAAAGCTCGACGTTTATTGATTTGATACGGCTGATCACCCGCGAAGCCTTGATCAGTTTCATTTTACATCCTCAAATGATGGAGAACTTTGGTAGTAAGTTTAGCATTTAAGCAAATTTTCGTTTTTCGGTTATGCTTTTTACAGTCAGACGCAAACAAATTATTTTCTGTAAATAGAAAGTATCAATTAGAACTTTTGCGTGAGCTACTATAATTCATCTCTTTACTACAAGCACCTTGAAACAATTGTTTTAATTTCAGCCCCAAATATACTTATAAAGTTTTATAAATATCTTTTAAAAGTTATTAAGAAGAAATCCTTGTTGGAATTTTTTCTGGAGTGTGAAGCAGAAATCACATGTTTTCCGATAAAAGGATATATGAAAGGGATGATAATGTCATAGCAATTATTAATAAGAAATTGTGAACATATGATATAAAAATGAAGTCAAAAGGAATATTATATTAGAAATAAAGTGTAAACGAAATAAATACAGGGAAAAAGTTGCCTTAAGTTAGAATGGTCAGACGAGCCTGGAGAGGTAAACAAAAGGACAATAGAGGCTAACATTCCTCCAACTACCTGGAGCCAGAAACAATGCCGAGTCTTAAGGAAAATATTGAGAGGCAGGATGCAGTACCATTGTGACGCCACGGGATCACACAGCCCTGGGGGACCCGTGGCTGCTGCATAGAAGAAGGTGAATGGACATGTCCAGTAAGGTAAAATCGTGGAAATAAACTCTCCCAATAAAGTGCAGAGTAAACCACGCGAAAGGCGTGAAATAGAGAACAAACAGAAAAAGAGTGGAAATAGACAAACAAACCTAGGAAAGAAGCCGAGAGTAGGGTGAAGTGAAAAGCGTCACTTGGGTGTTTACAACGAAAGGGAGAAGACGCGTTAGTTTTATATCTGATGGAGAGGTAGTACGGCCCGCCTCGGTAGCGTGATGGAAGCGTGTGTACCTCACGTTCAATAGGTCTCGAGTTCGAATCTCGATCAGGGTGAGTTACCTGGATAAGGTTTTTCCGGGGTTTTCCCTTATCCTTAAAGACGAATGTCAGGTAACTCTAAGCTCCACGGACCCCAGACACATTCGAGGATCATTTCACCCATTTCATTCATCGTCCGATATGACTAAATGTTGGAGGACGTAAATAAAAAAATAATAAATAAGAGGTAGTAGGACAGTTATATTTCAAACTGGTGTGATTAAGTTTTCTCGAAGAAGACAAGGCGACGCACCGTAGCAAGTGAGGAAAGCAGAGAAATCCGACAAGTAATATATGTAGAAATAAACAATCCACAGGAAATTGAAGCAGGACTTCTCATTTACTGGTGAGAACTACTGGACCCTGAGTGAGTACTCCTGCTCACCGTTACATAATCCTAAACAACCATCCTGCCATACCGCACCAAAAGGCCTCCCCAAGATAATCCCACACAAAGTGTACGAGATAAATGCCAGAATGAAAGACGTGTGATAAAATAATTAAGGAATGGAAAAGAATGAATAATCTTTATTTGTTTTAACCATGCTGTTGGACGTTTAAAAGTATTTGGAACAAAATTTGAATGTTAAATTGTCTAATTTAAGTGTTGAAAAGGAAACTACAAAACTAATTAAATAAAGTGACTGTATTGGTGTCACATATGACGTGACAACTGGGAGATGTTGTTACCATAGTGACGTCAAAAATCAATGATCTCTGTGTTGCAAAAAGGAAAGGTCATTCTAAGCTGTAATGAATGGCGTAGAAGACGCAAGAAAACTATTATAAATCAGTCTATGTTTGTACGGACATAAAACAAGAGAGGCGCGAAAGGTTAAGACGTGTTCATACATGCTACTAAAGGTATTAGTTCTTCTTAGAAAGGGTATTCAAACTTCTGTGTAAAAATATCAATAGTTTATTGAATACTTACCTCGCAACTATAAAGCACGTGGAAAGGAGGATTGAAATAATAATTATTTGTTAAACTACGCCAAATTATGCTCAAGTTCTTCTTTGGAAGCAAGTCAGGTGAAAAGACGATTGTAAATCGACGTTTCGGGAGTGCGCATCTCTCTCACCAATAAGATATTTCTAATCGTTTTTTTTCACCTGGCATGCTTCCCTCGAACAACTTGAACATATTCGTCGCCAGGAAAACTTCAGGTTTTATTTTACGCCAATTTACTTCATCTTGATTCGAGGTCAAAACCTTAAGAAAAATATCATTAGATGAGATACGTCCAGAAGGTAAGTTCTGTTTGATAATAAAATTAAATTTTGTACAGATACAGAAATAGTATTTATTGCACAAAATTCTACAACTCTTAAACTACTTTTCTACATAACTACCGAAATTTTGCAGACATTTGTCATAGCGAGGCACAAGATTTTGTATACCTTCTTCATAGAAGTTTGCCGCCTGTGTCTTCAACCAGTTGCAAACATTTTCTTTCAGCTCTTCGTCATTGTGGAAGTGCTGACCGCCAAGGAAAGATTTGAGATGCAAAAATAGATGAAAGTCGCTAGGAGTGAGGTCAGGGCTGTACGGGGGGTGGTCAAACACTTTGCAGCCAAATCCCTGTAGGGTAAAAAACTGAAGCGCACTACCCATCCGTTTTGTTTTGAGATGCTCAATAATAATCTTTGGCACCCAGTGTGAGCAAAGTTTACGAAATTTTAGTTTTTGGGTAACAATTTCATGAACTAGTGATAGTGAGATTTGGGGAAATTCCATAGCCAGAGCACTAATTGTAAAATTGGAGTTTTCCTGGATCTTGACATCAATCGCGTGAACCAGTTCTTCTTTAACCAAAGATGGACGCCCACTTTGTTCTTCATCGTGCACTTCAATACGTTCTTCATTGAACTGTCGGACCCACCTTCTCACCATTGTATCACTCATCGCATTTTGTCCGTAAACATCGCAAATTTGCCGATAAATTTCAATTGGTTTTACTTTGCTAGTATTCAGAAAACGAATCATAGATCTGATTTCACAAGCGGCGGGATTTTCAATTAACATCAACATGCCCGCCTCGGTAGCGTAGATGGTAGTATGTCTGCCTCACGTTCAAGAGGTCCCGAGTTCGAATTTAGGTCAGGGTGTGTTATCTGGATAAGGTTTTTTCCGGGATTTTCCCTTATCCTTCATGACGAATGACGGTAACTCTATGCTCCAGTGACCCCGGACTCATTTGAGCATAATTTCACCCAGTTAATTCACCGTCCGATATTACTTAACGTCGGAGGATGTAAATTACAAAAAAAAAAAGTAACACCGACATTGTAAACAAGCACAACAAAGCGTACGTGGCTGACAGCGATCTCACAATGGCGCACGTTTCTGCTCCTTGATACAGAGCGTCTACCGCGCATGTGCGAAAACACTATCGCAGCGCTGCAGTGGAGATAAATTGAAACAGAACTTACTTTCTGGACGCCCCTTGTATTTCGAATCCAAACTAACGTTTTATCAAAACCGGAAACTTAATTACATGAAGAATGATTCTGAAAGCAATGCTCTATAAAACGACATAGCATAAAGAATTTCAATAACGTTTACCAACCTGGGACTGGGAAATAATAATAGTATAAATCCATTGTTAACCTCAAATAATTTACCTCTTTGACCTAATTTTATTGTTCAGCAAAAGAGCACATTAATATGGACAATCTTATACAAATACCCACTAGGATTTCTTGGCTTATTAGTATTTCATAGAAACAACAAATGATGTGGATATTTGCTCAAACGAAAGGCATCCCTTGGTCCTCGGATACTTTCTGCTCCGACTAATAGCGTAGACATATTCAGCATACCTACATATCATGATTCCAAAATTACCCAGCGAGCTACATGGTCACGCGATGCACTATTCGATAAAGGTGCAGTTTACTGACGATATGGTTTTGAAACAGTCATATCCAATATCTTATTTAAAACCACTAATGGCAAAAACCACATCAGCCTTCATCTTAACAACCTATCCATTGTTTCCAATCGATTAATCTTGTTTCATATGCAAACTAGATTTCGGTCATGACCTACTTAGAGAACACAGAGCAGCAGAAGAAAAGCAAGAAGCTCCTTTTTCTGTATAGAGAGTGCAGCGAGCGCCATGTTCAATTAAAACAACAATGGCGGATCCTTTTGTTGCTTGGGCTATACATCGTACGTCGTATTTACATATGTATCGGGTAGACAAGGTTATCTTGTGACACGCAGTGGACCGCACTAATTAACTTAGTGCAGCTGCCCACCCACCTATATAATTACACATTTTTCTGCATTGCAGGAATATAGGTTACGTGCAGTAATGACTCCGTAATGTGATTCCGGAAATAGGTCAGTTGGGAAATTCTCTACGGCAAACAGGTTAATCGCACTCCAATACACATTATTGTGTCACAAGAGGTCAGTGCCAGAGACGTAACTTTGTGTATTAGAAATGAACCCCAACTATTCTAATTTTTTAATTCGTAATGCATTTGGGCCTTGTTATAACAAAACTATAATAGCATATTTTCATTTTCATTAGCATAGCACTGTCAGATTTTATAACAAGTGATGTAACATGTAGATAGATATTGCAGAACCCTTTTGATGAAAGAACTATGTAGTTACAATTTGAAGAAGTTGAATTTTAAGGTTATTTACCCGGTTGTATGCTGAATCTCTGTACATCCACCATGGGTGGTTTTCAAGCTGGACTTAAAATG
The DNA here is from genome assembly GCA_030765055.1 of Mantis religiosa. Taxonomy (NCBI): domain Eukaryota; kingdom Metazoa; phylum Arthropoda; class Insecta; order Mantodea; family Mantidae; genus Mantis; species Mantis religiosa. The sequence continues at coordinate 221,270,028 of CM060947.1, read as the reverse complement.
TCAAAGTTTACATGACTGGACATTGGCCGCCTGATCCTACAATAAAATCCAACTGAATTGAATAACTCGTATAACACGTTATTTTGAATGTCGATTTGAAAGAAAACCGTTTCATTTTGACTGTCTTACTAGTTACTTTTAGTTTATTCCCTATTTCTCATTACAATATCTAGTATATACAAATTCATACATATATAACATATATAATATATAACAAATACAAAATCTCACATAGTCATCGTTTTGGAGTTGCATTTTCCCATGCTCCATTATAGTTAACCTGGATTTGTGTATATAATGGAGCATTTTAAAACTTAGGACCTAGATTTTGTTTCCCTTTATACCTTATACTATTTTTCCTAATTGTTTTCATTAGTCTTCCACGTTTTCCAAAGCCATTTCTGTCTGACCTTGCCAATAAATTTCCCCAGCTGTATGTTTTCTTCTGATCTTATATTCAAGATTTCTTTTTCCTCCTAATTCATTTGGTATCTTTTCCTACTTACTGCGAAAGGTGTGGGAGATTGAAGATGTCCACGACATACAAGTATCTAGACTTTATTCACTACAAACTTTTGTTCTCCAAGATGGATTAGGAGATTGATAGTCTTTTGTTGTTGTTATTCTAGGGTGATGGTAGACTTGTACAATAAGGTTTCTATGGTTAAGATTATAGCAGTTCTAATCTTTATACTAATTGTTTCAGCACTTCCCTTACTCCACAAAAGGAGTCCATCTCTCCAATATTTTGTTTTTTGAAAATCAAAAATATGCCAAGTACTATATTTTTAAACACATTGGTTAACTCCCTTTGATGTGTCAATATATTTTTCTCTGCCCCAATCATTTTTCAATGTTTTATATAATTTCAGATATCCTTTGTTATTAAGATTAGCCCATAATTCTTGTTTTTCCTATACGTAATTCTTGTTTTTACTTCTTTCCAGAATCCATTTTTTATTCTTCCACTATCTAGCCATTATGATACCATACCTACTTCCTGTAAAATATTTTGGATTTTATATATCCTAGTCTATCTCTCCTAGAAAGAAACAAGCTGTAATTTTTAAACCTGAATCGTTGGTGTTAGTTAATTGACAGGCATACAAAAGAAGGGTTTTGCACATTAAGCTTGAAGTAATGCTGTTTATATGTTAGACTGTGGGGTGGGGAAGGTATGAGATGGCAGTGTCCAGTGGGTGAGCCGAAACTCACCAATGGGGCAAATACCAACGTGAAATCTCCAGCATGTGCCAGAGGATCTTTACCTAGGCACCAGATTTCTTGGTACCACCGCCAGCCTTAAGAGTTTCAACACAGCCCTTCCTGAAGAGACACGTACCACAACGCCACCCCCATAAGACAATTTCAGACAATTTCATGGAATTTTCAAATATGTAAACCTTGAAATTCTGGGAATAGCTACTGAAGCCCTCTTCAACGTGAGGAATTTTGCACAACTGGTAAATTACATTTCTTTAAAAAAAGTAATATCTCTTAAATATAGCCATTACGAAATTAACTATTATGTGTTTCAAATGGTAAGAATTCTCGCCTGGAGCGAATCAGGTGTGTTAGAGCATTCAGCGTTGTTATCCCCACTCTTTTTATTTTTCCGTCTCTCTCGCACACTTGCGAGAGTTTTTGGCGCTTGACATAAGGGAACGCAAACTGAATTAACTAAAGTTTTATAACTATGCAGTTGTCGAAATCACAATTGCATCATGGATATTCGTATATTACGCAAATGTTTTAAATATTTATTTTAAAATTAATTATAGTTTATGAATTACTCATTTTTCTAAACCAATGAAAATGCCAGCGGTTCATCAATGTTGGTGTGAATGTTACTTACGCTAAGAGACAATTCGTCACTCTCATTGTCTTTTTTTTTTTTTAATTTTACGCCCTCCAACGTTAAGTCATATCGGACGATGAATGGAATGGGTGAAATGATGCTCAAATGAGCCCAGGGTCCATAGAGCTTACAGTTACCCGACATTCGTCTTTCAGGATAAGGGAAAACCCCTGAAAAACCTTATCTAGGTAACACACCCTGACCGAGAGTCTGGGGACCTCTTGAACGTGAGGCAGACTCGCTACCACCACGCTACCGAGGGGTGCTCTCATTGTCTTGATCGTCTTACTACTGAAAATTAATGACGATACGTTCCAAAATCTCGTTACGTGCTATTTATTTTCAAAAGTGGTCTTCTTGTAGTCTTGTAATATGTTTAGCTTTCAGTTCCGAGTAATTTCTTATATACGTTCACGTATACAAGTCAAGGAATAATGATATTCATTACAGTGCTTACGTCGCAATGCATCGTTATAATATAATGGTATCTAATTTATTTTATTTATTTATTTATATATTTGTATTTGGAAAACTATTTGAGATAAAAGTATAGGGTATTACGGTTATGTTAAATACATTACTCTCTCCTTCCTCTTGGACCAGCTTTTTGCAAAATCTGCATATTTGTCTTAGCGCAAATAGTATTTATTAGAGATTGATTAGTTTGGGGAATGCAATACAACACCGCAGGACTCCGATTGGTTACGCACCTAGTAGCGCTAAAGGACAAACATTATTCCATTTGAAACATTTAATAATTCAGAGATATATAATTTTTTTCATTAACCTCTTCCAACGTTATCGAACGTGGTATGAATCCGGTGAAATGAAGCACAAATTATTCCAGGGTCCATTGAGCTAAGATTTACCCTACATTTATTTTTCAGGATAAGGGAAACCATTGGAAAATAAACCTTATCCATGTAACTCACCCTAAATGAAACTCAATATTGAGACATCTTGAGCATACGGTGGATTTGCTACCGCCTATTTACGTCATACTTTGTTATAATAGACATTCCTTTGTTATGATTTAATTTTTCAATGCTTATACCTGTCTCAAATGGGAACACAACTTTTACCTGGTCATGCAGATGAAATTAAGCATTACATAGTTACCAAGTCTTAAAACAGCTGACTATCATTTAATTACATTCTATTCCTTCCTCCAGCGAATCATTTCTACAAAAGTTTATTTTCATTACAGTGAAGTAAATAGAATAATAACGTGCTTTAAAGTATAGTTGACGAATTTGTAGAGAAAGCTTGTGGATCCCAATGTATTGTCCTAGTAGTTTTCCACATGAATGGCACGAGGGTGAAAGCTTAGCCCGTGAAACATCGACTTTAATGGGGTTACCAGTATTTTCCATTGATCAAGCGCGGTAATCTTTAATCGAGAGATTAACTTTAGTAGAAGGCTGACCGCCACGTCAACGACCGCCTATCACCAGTTAAATCTTTAATGGCAGCGGACTAAATCACTGCGCTTGGGAAAGTGAAGAACAATCCCCTTTATTTACTAGATATCCTGTAATAGAACGAAATCCCTCACGTTTATAAAACTTTATAAAGCAGAGTAATTTTATCACAATTAATTTTAACACAGTTTAATTAACGTTCAGCTTCTATGCAAGTACGTACTTTACTCTACCTACTTTTCGTGGAACTCCACTTTTCTTATATTTATTGTTAAACTGTGTTAAAATACGTAAAGTTTATAATAGAAGCAAGTTTCTGGAGTACTTTCATTATCATTTTAAATTGATATTTTACACGAACATTGGTAACAAGTGGGATTAATGCTTCTACACACAAAACTAGTAGAATGCTATAAATTTGCATTAATATTTCGCCAAGTCACTGAAGATCTATGGACAATCCAGTTTGGTTTCTGAAATATTTGCTTGATAAATGTCACTAGTTGCATAGCCCCTTCCTGTAACAACTTGGCATTAGCGGAAATTACAAACTCATTATGATCACGACAGTGGAGTTATTGCACTGTTGTGCATGTGCACAATTTAACTTAAATATTTAGAGGACGTCTTGGTTATGTAGTGGTCTTAATTTAGTATATATTTATTTGTACTTTTCCTGTACTGATGGAACCTTTAATCATTTATTTTAATATCCATTTCGATGTTTGTCTCTAAACTGAGGGAAACTACCTCAGGTAGTGAGATGTAGAAAGAACCTTCATCTTAGGAATGTCACACATGCTAATCCCTGCACAGTTTCACCCCCGAGACTTTGATTTAAGTAAATGCAGAGCAGGTGAACACAGTAAATAAAATGTTTCTTACTTAAAACGGAAACACTTAATGTTGACTTGCTATTAGTAGCAATTTTGAGTACTGTAAGGCAATTGTTTTGAATAAATGTAATTGTGTTGAAACGGGGATACGATATTTTGAATAAGTTTTAAAATATTACTGGAACATAAAAATAGAGACATAACGGAGGAAGATGGCTGACGTACTGCAAGCTACATAGATATATTTCGCGGATATTATCCCCTCAGGAGGAAGGGAAGAAGTAGAGAAACAAGGCTGTAGCTCCTAAGTAGGTTGGTTACATAAATACGTCAAATTCCTTAACAGTTTTCAGCTTCGAAAGCTCACCCTCTGGTGCAATAAATTCCCAAAACATACATAGGTTTAATTCATTAAATGTATGTCTTCTAAAGCAATGAATTCAAAAAAAACGGCTAAAAAGCGTAAACACGTCTGTGTTTTAAGTAAACAAGCAAAACAAAATGAAATTAGTATATAAATCATACGGCAGCGAACAAACGAAAGTGATAATACGTTAAACAGATCACAACCACGTCAATGGAATAATTAACAACTATACCAATAAAAAGTAGCTCATTTCTTACTTAAGCGTGATATATTGGATTCTGTTTGTAATGTATCACACAGACAGTAAATGTGAACTCTTTACGCCAATGTCTTTATCTACGCAAAAAAATATCACTGTAAAATTGCCATGATTAACTCAAGGAATTATAACCTATGAAATGTGAGTTAATGAAGTAATTTATATGGCAATAACTGAGTAATAAACTGAGCATTAAGTGTCACACATTTTGTCTTCAAGTCTTCGTTTGTGTGTTAATGTTGATGCATTTATTTTTGTATGCCTTTGTTCTGTCTTAAATTAGCAGAGCATACGTGCTTATCCACTCGTCTAACAATACAGCTTTTATGTCGAGGAAGAGTATTCGGGACTGTCAGAATTGGGGAAAAAAAATCCGATTTTTTATATTAAGTTCGCCAAACTGCCTTTCAAATGTTTATTTTTCTATATAATTCTTACAAATGGATATAAATATTTTAGGAGAGGTTTAATTACCTATTTACTTATTTGGTAAAAGGGCAACATGAGAATAGAACCCTTTTACAACAGTCCTATTTTTTGAAATCCACTTTTTTGGGAATGTTGTGACTTGCCTCACACTCAAGACCTCCTAAGTTCGAAACTAGCAAACGGTGAGCTATACTTTAAGGTTCCTTTCGGCTTGTCCATTTATATATATATATATATATATATATATATATATATATATATATATATATATATATATATATATATATATATATATATATTCCGCCACCCTGGTGCCACAGTCTTGGAAATGCTTAACTTTTTATATATATTTGACGTTTGCTAGTCTCAAAAAGCTCGAGAACAGCTGAACTGATTTGCCAAATTTTGATTTTGAAATACTTCTATAAGTCCAAGGAAGGTTTAAAAGCTGTGAAAAAACCTTATGTGATAATGAACCGGGTCTCAAACTAAATATAAAAGTTCAAACGCAAACTTTTACGGAACACATACACCTTCTTTTATTTTTGACAAACAAAAGCATTACAAAGTAGAAAGATATTCCACTCCTTCAAAGCTATTTCATTTAGCATAATTTATTAGATAAGGTTTATGGCCTTTTATCGAGACTGAAATTCTTTTATGTAGTATTATGATATCCTTTTCGATGATTAGACACAAAATAATTTCTAAACGCACTATAACACAATAAATACTTGACCATAGACAATTTTTGTCAAATATTGGTGAATCTTTGAATGCGTTCTTAATAATTTGGGTTTGTCGAATTCGTGAATGTGAATTGAATTGACACAAAATTAATTGAATTCCTTTGTGACTGTGAAGCTCGCAGAAACCCTTTTTCTATGCGAACTAGAACATGACTTGACTTAGCTATGTACGTGCTGACCGCATTGATGAGCAGCGAGACTCGCCAATGCTAATAGTCGTGTTGGTATGTCAGAATTGCATTCTTGACTGTCTGTTTCTTTCGGAGGAGTTACTTTTGTACAAATTAGTTGACACAGTTATAAATTGCGAGGCGTGTCGGTAAAATAAGGTCTCCCAGGCGCTGGAGTCGTGAGGAACGCTATTACGCCAAATCCGGCAACACTGGCGTAAAGCTTGGTATCACTCCTTCAAACCCCATCACAACGAACCCGTTGCAACCATTAGTCTTGGCTGGGCAGCCGTTTGCGATGGAGCTTCCTGTCAGTTCCGCCGCCAAGTGTGTGTTACGTGCAGTGATCGGTTTTTTGAGTGCCAAGGGCACTACCCCCACTGAAATTCATCGTCAGTTATGCGAAGTTTATGAGCCACAGTGTATGGACGTCAAAAACGTGTGAAAGTGGGTCAGAGAGTTCAAATACGGACGTACATACGTCCATGACGAACATCGTTCTGGTCGGCCTTCGGTTTCAACCAAAACAACTGCAAAAGTGGAGCAAGAAATGCTTAAAGATCGACGTGTGACAGTTTGCGAGCTGTGCAAACTTAAGACTACGATTGACAAGATTTTGACCAAACATTTGCATTATCACAAGGTGTGTAGAGCGCTACCTGCGCAACTTGGCGGGAGAGTGCCTAACAAGGGTATACAAGAAATGCCACAGCGCATGCAAAATTGCATCGATCGCAATGACGATTACGTTGAAAAATAGATTCTCCATTAATGTAACATTCATTAATAATAAACATGTTTTATATATTAAATAAAATTGGAGACCTTAATTACGTACACGCCTCGTAGGATGACGAAGCCAACTATCCCACAGAGTTTTTAAATTCATTAGAATTGCCTGGACCTACACTTTACAATTTAAAATTAAAAGTAGGATCAGTGATGATCATGCTGCGTAACATTACCCAAAGTGGACTGTGAAATGAAACGAGATTAACTGTGAAATAGCTTATGAATAACGTCATCGAGGCAACAATCATCAAGGGAAAGAACAAAGGAGAGGATACCTTGATCCCGCGCATTCCGATGATTCCAAAAGACCTTCCTTTAGATTTTAAGCGTCTGTAGTTTCTCGTTCGTTTGGCCTTTGCGATGACCTTAAATAAAACGCATGGGAATTCGTTGGAAGTTTGTGGAATCAATTTTAAGTTTCACTGTTTCTGTCATGGACAAGTATACGTCTCGTGTTCGTGCGTCGGGATACCATCATATTTATATTTTATGTACCAAAAAAAGGACAAAAATATTGTTTATCAGAAAGCTTTAAGTTTATTAACTTAACTGTAACTGTGTTGTATTTAAACATCACCCCGAGTTGAAGAATAAATAATTAACTAATACGGATTAGAATTGAAAACCATCTATCTAATTCTTAGCATTTTTGTATGTCTGTATAATTAAAACACGTGTTGAGTGAAGATTTAAATCCAATTTATCCCACTGTGTATATCTGCTATTTTGTGTTCCAATGTTATTGTCAATCGATGCATGTGATAGGCTGTTCCTTCAGGAGCGTGTTTAAAGGTGTACGGGAATGTACGCTAATGAATAAAAGTTTGTAAACTCTCTAAAATTATTTCTGCAGCTTTCTTATCTTGGTATGATGTTTTTGGAATCGACATGCATAGTGATTGCTTTTTGTCCCATACAACACTTATGCACTAAGTTATCTACCCCTCCTCTAAAAACGGTTCTGCAAATCCTCCATTAGAGTAAATTCAAGAAAGGCATAAGTCACATATATTGCTTAGCAAGTTGCATAAATTACAAAATAAATAGGGCAGGTGACTCACCTGGTATATATATATATATATATATATATATATATATATTTCAGAAAACGTTTATTGGAGGTTCGAAGTTCACCGAGTCAATTAGTCCCAAAATGACACTAGATCGCATTATTTTTTATTTAAAGCAGTGAAGGTATTTATCTTTTGTGTAACAGCTTTTGTTTCTTTTAGTATATAAGTTATAGAAGGAATTAACGCAAAGGACTTCAGGGGAATTTCTGGAAAACATAAATACAGAATTTATTTATAATGCAGTTAAGACAAACCTGTAGTATTTTAATTAAAGTTGTTAAGCCATTATTATATCCATCGATTTTTCTGTATTTTAATCCTCCAGATAAATATAGCATATCCCATTGTGGATTGTTCTGGTATACTCTACTCTTAGTACTGCTAAAATGCCTTAAATGATTTAGTCATAAACAATGTGCAATGTGATCTCTCGTGATGTCTTAAGGATAAACCCAAGCTTAGATTTCCTATAATGCATATTTTGATCACAGGTCACTTTTAGGGCTGTAGATCGATCAAAAATTGTAATCGATTAACCGTGTTACTTTAATCGATTAATCTATCGATTAGTCGAGATATTATGTGTTCAAGAATTAGGTGTAATGGTTATATAAAGTACTTTAATGCTCTGTACGTTTCATTATTTATGACACTTATAAATATTCAGATTCAAAATTTGTGTTTGCATCAAGTGCACATGCTTTTTATGTGTATTGAATTAGATCTACAATATTTTTGTAAGTAATTATTTAGTAACGTATTATATCAAAATATACTAAGATTTGTAAGACTAGCGTGCAGTTGTTTTTATAACGTTTCTTTTTTTTAACTTTTTAACACAAAAATGTTACTGTCACGAACTCAGAAACCTTACTGGTTTACTACAGTTAATAGCAAAGTTACACCACTACCAGCCTTGAGAGGAGGGATCAGCTTTTGTTTCCATAGCTGCGTAATCGAAGTGTTCGTTTCAAGGTTGTACAGTTTACTTTATGCTAGCAAGCGATAAATAATCAGTTGTATACGGTATGTTGTCACACACAAGCTGTGAGGAAAGAAACCTCTCTGTCAGCATCTGTGTGTAGTTATGTACCTCTTAGAATATTTCACAACAGAAGTGTTATTTAGACTCTCTCGGGGTTCAGAATTATTTCTTTTAGCTATCAGGAGTTACATTAGTTCAAAGTTCAAGGAACATTACGTGTCTACTTAAACCTTGATGTGTTGGAAAGGCTGTTTAGGTTGAAAGCAGAACAAAGAGGACAAAATTTGGCTAAACGAATTTTGATTAATATTTATTGTAGCTAATCGATTAATTTTAATCTACTCGATTAATCGATAAAAATTTAAACTTTAATCTAAAATAAATAACTAATTGATTAGTGGTTTTGGTTAATCGATTAAATCACGCAGCACTAACCATTTTGATAGAGAGTCGTTCATCTAAACTTAAATTATTTTATTAGTTATCAATGCTGCCAAAATACCGGCCATATCAACGCCGCTGGTGTGTCAGAATTTCGTCCTTCAATAGTTCTTTTAAATGACAGCAAAGCTACTCATAAGGAAGTTTAGAAGCATTTCTAAAACCCCGTCGTTCTGGGTCGGGTTTGAACCAGTGATTTTGGAATCAGTAGACTAACACCTAAGTCATTACGCCGACGCTTGTGCCCTTTGCAATCACCCGGTATTTGTGCTGATATAACAAAGCTCCGTTATTGTTAAGTAACGCTCGCAAAGGAATTAATATCTTTAAATTGGTAATTACTTTTCATGCTTACTTAAACAAAGCTGGGAACCTTTATCTGCAGAGTTCACATTTCGTTAAAATCAATTAAAAAGAGAGGGAGAAACAGTGTAGGATCTCTACTTGATAAAGAAGGGCTAAGAGATCACACCGGGCCTCAGGTTTCCTTTTTTAATAGGAACAAGAGTAAATGGGAAAGGAGATGGGGTAACTCTATTATCTAAGTGCTGGAGGTCATAGATTTCAGCCGACAGTTCCTCTACCCCTCTCCCATTTTCTCATTCTAAATTCTTCTCTCTTGACACCAGGACCTCGTTTTCCCCCCTCTCTCACTACTCGGATTAACTTGCTTCCTTCCTGCTGAATCTTCACTTCCAAGGACAGTCTCACTCTTCTTATTACGGTCAAATGTCGCTACAACGAGTCTCAATTTAACGATATTGCTGCTCTAATGAAAATTTCCCACTTGTCTACAAAGACTATAATGATGCGTATAAGCTAGAATCAATGTTGTACGCGGATCTGCTTGCTCAGAGTAGAGCTTTCAAGGACCAACACGTGAATACTATCAGAAATCCTGAGAAATGCAAATGTTGTACATTATTTTTACTTATGGTGTCACAAACGTAATTGAAAGTAATTACACTGTGCAATAAAAATGATTTTTTAATGTTTCGAACACTTCATGAGGCAATTCCTACTAATTTTCAGTTGAGAAAAACAAATATGACAATGAAAAATTTTTATTAGCTCTAGTTTCTGTGATATACACAAGGTGGGCGTATTACATATTAACGTATTGAGAGAAAAGGATACATTTTAATTACATACATAGTAACAACGATGAAAGTGCATTTGATTTTTTTAAGTGGTAGTTACATGCTAAGAGTTCTAAATTGCTGGAAAAATACTTCGTAGATAGTCGTGTCTGAAGAGAATCATGTGGTGTTCTATTGACTTCGTCGTCTGTTAGCTTGCCTCTTGTGATGGAGTTCCGCAGAATCCCTATACAAAGTCGAACAATAATCCGAAAGCATTTCTTCATTACAACGGCTGTAATATCTTTGTTCCATAACAAAAATGTCCTGATGGAATCTCTCCCCATGTTCATCACTAACAGCTCCACAACTAGGAGGGAAAAAGTCTAGGTGGGAGTGGAGAAAATGGATCTTAAGGGACATTGCATCCAAGGTTATGGTATATTTGCAGGAGCACTGTCACCAAATGCTTGTAGTTGTCATCTCTTTTGTTGGCTAAAAATCCATGAACAGCGCCTTTGAAGACTTCCCAAGGTTATTTTTCTTTCCCCTCCAAAATTAGGTCAAATGCAGGATCCTTTACAAGTTCTTTTATTTGTGGTATGACAAAAATGCCTTCTTTAACTTTTGCATCACCTAATTTCCAGAATGCCTCTCTCATTGGGTTTTGTTATGGCAAAGGTGTGCCAATCCCCGAAAAATCCCCCAAATTTAAAATCTTCACTCTACAAAAATGAAATGTCCCTTTATCATCAAAACAAGGGCTAATCTATCACTTTTATCGTGATTTTTGAATTCAGCAGATGGAAATACATGTAAATTCAGTATTTTAATCCCGAAACATTTTCACAGTTCCCAAGTGTTATCAATTATTTTATATGCTAGTCACTTATACCAAACAAAGGAAATGACTGAAGTAACATGGAGCCCGGCATATGATAATCCCTGGGTTGCCCGCCTCTGTAGCGTAGGTGGTAGCGTGTCCGCCTCACGCTGAGGTGATCCCGATTTCGAATACCAGTGAGTTATCTGGAGAAGGATATTTCCAGGGTTTTCTCTTATCCTGAAAAGTGAACGTCGAATAACTCTAAGCTCTAGACCCTTTGAGGGTCATTTCACCCATTTCATTTATTTCGTCCAATATGAAAACTTGGAAGACGTTTCTGGGGAAAAAAACAACTGACCTGCGTTCCCTTCCCGCCCACTATGACATTGGGTTGGTTTTAGTTTTCCCTAATCGGTAGGCAAATCGTATGGTGTTTTTACGCTCACCACGACTTGTTTTTTTCATTTGTCTTTCACTCCGTGTTCTTCCCGTCTTCTAGGTGCGATTCTAAGTTTTATAACGTATGGTGGTGTCGGATATAGGAAGCGGTTCTTTGCTAATTGGAAAGACTACTCTGCGTATAATTAGAGTCGTGCACCTTATGTAGGCGTGAGACGGGTCTTGGAGCTCAGAGCATTTAAGAGCCTCCGCAAATCTCTTGAGGTTGTCTACCTCCGACCTGAATCCTCCTGTAATTCCTTCAACTCACTCCTTCCTCCTATTAGCCCTGTAGGTTTATGTACAGTATATTCAATGACATATTAGCTTGTGGGCTTTGTCTATCAGGTAACACAGGGGTACACAGTATGCTCTGTCCGTACCGCGTACAGTGGAAAACACTGAACAGTGTTGCAAGATTTCACTCTGAGTTGGATGATGACAGTCCTAGAACGGCGCTGAACTCACAAATATTTACCGGCAACAGCACTTTTTCACTCTGTCTCACGCCTGTGCCCCTCTGTTTTACTTCAGACTAAGGAAACACTCCCCCAATACTAGATGAACCCCTACCTGCTTGAAAAAGCATCCCACACCTGCGATAACTCGAAGCGATAGCTCGAAGTCCGGAAGCCAAACTTCCAGTCTCTAGCCAGATCAGGGCTGATGTGTGTGTAGTGTTTAACGCCCGCTTTACTACATATGGCACCGCAGGCGGACGAGATCAGGGCTGAGCCCTCTACTGGCAGTAGAATATTTAATAAGTTAGATCAAATGATGACAGAGGTTTCTTTTGGTGGTTATATATAGTGTACTGATAGTGAAATGTTTTCATGTACCTAAAACAAGTCTTGGTCTCTTGTACTTTTCGCCGGGGTCGATGTCGGACTCACCTAGCCCGTGTATAAGGGAGTTGAAATTATGGGAGAGGTTTTGATAGAATGGGAGGGAGAGGGTGTGTATGTAGTCTTTTAGGGTAGGAATGTGTAGGTCACGACGGATTACAAGGTTAGGGATGTACCATGCGGAATCCGTGGCAATACGGAGGAATCGAGACTGTAGGACTTCAAGGCGGTTTAGGTGAGGTTTAGTTGCTATACCCCAAATAACAAAGACATAAGTGATAGCTGGTCGGAGGAGTTTATAGAGGAGTAATTTATTGGATATTTTACAATGGTTATAACATACCCATTTGTTTGCTGACCTTGTTGGCTGTGTAGGTTATGGGATCCTTCCACGTCAGTTTTATATCAAGCAAAATGCCTAGACATCGTACATATGATTGTCAATGTATTTCCTCTCCGGCTAGACGAACAGGTGGTAGGTCCTCTAGCTGCCTTGTGGAGAATGTGATGGCTTGGCACTTCTGGGGGTGGATGCTCAACGCCATTGTTGGAACCAGGTGGTGAGGAGGTCGGCATATTGTTGGATTCTACCAACAACCACATAATGTTTAGCCGATATGAAGGTTACAGCTGTGTCGTCTGCAAAAAGGTACCGTGAGCAGCGGAGCAAAGAAGGTAGGGTGTTGATATAGAGAAGGAAGAGACTGGGCCCCAGGACACTACCTTAAGGAACACCAGCTCTAATAGGACCAGGTGAGGATAATATGCCATCATGGGAGACAGAGAAATCCCACTATCTAAAATATCAGTGAACGAACAGTAGGTAGCTGTTTGTGATTAAGCCTTCTACCTCGTATAATCTGTGATCTCTACTTACCCGAATTGTTTATTCGTTTGTTCGTTCGTCCGCTTGTGAAGCACTGAAGCACTTGAAGTGATGAACCTGAAATATCATGAAGTGATGAATTGAAACACTCATTTGAAGATTAAGTTGTAGTTCGCTAAATTATCAATTCACTATTTATAATATCTAGGAATTCTTTGAAAAGTTTAAACTACTAATTAGGTGTATCACAACCTTAAAAATTCAAATTTCACATACACTCAGGTTTATAAGTTGGCAAGAAAAATTACATTCACATTTATGTCATATGCAAGATCAATCAACTGCCAGATGAGGATTATATCTGTGAGGTAAAACTGGCTCTTCCCCACTAAAGTCTTTCTGTAACTGCTATTGTTTGCGAGTATTCTGCCTAACAGGGCTTATTCAATGCTTCATATAAAGTTACTGCAAAATGTGGTATGGTTTATCGATCGGAAACTAGGATTATAAATAAAGTTTCGTTATAAAGCATTTTACCAAAGGTGTTTAGCCTTTTGAATTATTCAACTTTTCAGAGTAATTGTTATTTAAAGTAAACTGAAATGGAAGCATTAGCACCATATACTTAGTAGTTGTTGTTCCTTCCAGCATATATTAAAATTCTTATCATGTACAACGTTTTATAGACTTCACACAATATTACAAATCCAATTTCAGATCAAAAAGAGTGAAGGAAGGCGGGGATGCTAAGATAATACTTCTAACGTAACGACAGAGGTGGGAACATTAACACTGAAAAGACTTTGATACCTCAAAACTTTAATTAACTGCTAAATTTACTCTTTGATAAAACATGAAAAGAGTGTTGGCTTAGTTATTGCCTTTTAATCTACATGATGACTAAAAAATACCGAAAACGCTTAGTATGTTAAGCAGAGCAGTACACTGATCAGCACCTCATGTCTGGGAACGCATGGTTTGGATGCAGAAGAACGTCAAAGATAGAGAATTTGTATCCTAAATGCATATTTGAGCGGACAAAAATCCAGTGCGCAAATCGTTAGAAATCGCCAGCACAAGTTTAGTAACAACATATGGGCTAGAATGATTGCTGGCCATATCATTGGTCCGTATCCACTCCCAAACAGAATAACAGGATCGATCTACCTCATATTCCTTAGAGACTTTTTTCTACCTAATTGTAGGATGTCCCACTACACATTCAGCAGGTAATGTGGCTAAAACACGGCGGAGCAGCAGCTCACTATTGTGACTTTGTGGGTTCGTGGAATAAAAAGTCCAATTACACCACTCAAAAATGTTCTTTATTTCCACCGACTTACAGTTAAACTCTTGCCAATTACACAGAATTACGTGCTGCAACAATTACAATTCACCAGTTCGTCCGTTACAACTTCACTTGTACTCGCGATTACATAAACTCCGATACACATACACAGTTCGTACAGTCTTCCGTTGCACAATCCTTTCGTTCATTAACACGTCACTGACTAACACTGCCTTCTTACACCAAGAACTGTCCTCACTCACACACTAACCAACTGACTGACTGACTCCTGTCTGTCTGTAACCCTCTTTATATAGGAATATCGCCGGTTTCTAGTGACCAGGAGAATGTTCCAGATTCCGTAATTTCTGGAACCAGGTGTACAGAAACAGACGGCACACTGATGTTTTTCCTCCCAACCACTGCCTGTCACCACTACAAGACAAACGAGGGGGAGGTGTGGCTAACGCGGTCCTCCCCTGCCTTCCGTTCCCAGCTGGTTCACAGGGCGTTCCAGCGCTCGCGTTACACTGCTCCCTCCTCAAAGCTGTTCGCCCCGAACAGCCCCATCGTAGCGTGCGAGGCGGTCCAGGTGTACCACCAGCATCTGCCCGGAGTCTGAGCCAGAAGTAGCGCTGCCGTAGTTTGCGAATCATTCGGTTCGCTCCCAGGTGTCATCCTGAAGTACCGGCGTGCACTTCCTCCAAGACTTCCGGGACCTTGCTCCGGGGAAGTACCAACTGCTCTCTCTGCGCCTTCCCATCGGGTGACTCCCATACCCGGAACAGCAAGCCCTCTCTGGTCTTCAACGAGTCCCATCGGGCCCAGTGCGACTTGTAGGTGGCGCTCCTCGGTGCGATGTCCTCCCAGGTTGGTCTCGTCCCTGCGTCCATTTCCCTCAAGAGTGGCCCCAAGTCTGCGTCCGCCAGCTGCTCCCTCCTCAGGCCTGCGCTATCCCAGCCTTCAGCAGGCACTGCCACAACTACTCGGACTGCTGCGGCACGCTCCTCCTCTTCCACTCTTGTGCGCTCGTGGCCGTCATGGATCTGCGATAGGACACCTCCAATGCAATGGTCGCTGGCGTCGGTGTCCACAATGAAGGCGCCACCTGGTTGTGGGAAACCCAAAATTGAAGCACTGCACAGGGTCTCCTTCGGGTGCTGGAAAGCGACTTCGGCGTCCTCCGTCCACACATAAGGCCGGTTTTCCTCCGTTAGGCGGGTGAGGGGTTTTGCGATGTTGTCGGCCTTTTCCTCTAAATCATTAAGGCGGTCGTCTAGTTGACCCTTCCGCTTGCCCAGGTTCGTGACGTCATCCCTCACGCCGGCCAACCGTTTCTCAAACTTTGCGGCGAGAGCCTCGTTCGCCACCTTCACTTCGGTAGCCAGACGGTCATTCGCTGCTCTCATTTCCGTGGTTAACTCGGCCTTAATTTGTTGCATCTTCTCGGTGATGTTGTTCCTAGCCGTCCTGATTAGTTTCAGTTCCGCGGCCAGGTTATTTCTAGTCTCCAGCTTCTCTGTTAATTCGGCCTGCATTTCTTCCATCTTCCTGGTGATATTGTCTTTAGCCGTCTTCATTTCTTTCAGTTCCGCTAAAATCTTTTCTAATGCTGCCTCCATCGTTGTAATGTTCGGTGATGTTGTTTTCCCGCTTCCTGACACCAGTGTGACTTTGTGGGTTCGTGGAATAAAAAGTCCAATTACACCACTCAAAAATGTTCTTTATTTCCACCGACTTACAGTTAAACTCTTGCCAATTACACAGAATTACGTGCTGCAACAATTACAATTCACCAGTTCGTCCGTTACAACTTTACTTGTACTCGCGATTACATAAACTCCGATACACATACACAGTTCGTACAGTCTTCCGTTGCACAACCCTTTCGTTCATTAACACGTCACTGACTAACACTGCCTTCTTACACCAAGAACTGTCCTCACTCACACACTAACCAACTGACTGACTGACTCCTGTCTGTCTGTAACCCTCTTTATATAGGAATATCGCCGGTTTCTAGTGACCAGGAGAATGTTCCAGATTCCGTAATTTCTGGAACCAGGTGGACAGAAACAGACGGCACACTGATGTTTTTCCTCCCAACCACTGCCTGTCACCACTACAAGACAAACGAGGGGGAGGTGTGGCTAACGCGGTCCTCTCCTGCCTTCCGATCCCAGCTGGTTCACAGGGTGTTCCAGCGCTCGCGTTACACTGCTCCCTCCTCAAAGCTGTTCGCCCCGAACAGCCCCATCGTAGCGTGCGAGGCGGTCCAGGTGTACCACCAGCATCTGCCCGGAGTCTGAGCCAGAAGTAGCGCTGCCGTAGTTTGCGAATCATTCGGTTCGCTCCCAGGTGTCCTCCTGAAGTACCGGCGTGCACTTCCTCCAAGACTTCCGGGACCTTGCTCCGGGGAAGTACCAACTGTTCTCTCTGCGCCTTCCCATTGGGTGACTCCCATACCCGGAACAGCAAGCCCTCTCTGGTCTTCAAAGAGTCCCATCGGGCCCAGTGCGACTTGTAGGTGGCGCTCCTCGGTGCGATGTCCTCCCAGGTTGGTCTCGTCCCTGCGTCCATTTCCCTCAAGAGTGGCCCCAAGTCTGCGTCCGCCAGCTGCTCCCTCCTCAGGCCTGCGCTATCCCAGCCTTCAGCAGGCACTGCCACAACTACTCGGACTGCTGCGGCACGCTCCTCCTCTTCCACTCTTGTGCGCTCGTGGCCGTCCTGGATCTGCGATAGGACACCTCCAATGCAATGGTCGCTGGCGTCGGTGTCCACAATGAAGGCGCCACCCGGTTGTGGGAAACCCAAAATTGAAGCACTGCACAGGGTCTCCTTCGGGTGCTGGAAAGCGTCTTCGGCGTCTTCCGTCCACACATAAGGCCGGTTTTCCTCCGTCAGGCGGGTGAGGGGTTTTGCGATGTTGTCGGCCTTTTCCTCTAAATCATTAAGGCGGTCGTCTACTTGACCCTTCCGCTTGCCCAGGTTCGTGACGTCATCCCTCACGCCGGCCAACCGTTTCTCAAACTTTGCGGCGAGAGCCTCGTTCGCCACCTTCACTTCGGTAGCCAGACGGTCATTCGCTGCTCTCATTTCCGTGGTTAACTCGGCCTTAATTTGTTGCATCTTCTCGGTGATGTTGTTCCTAGCCGTCCTGATTAGTTTCAGTTCCGCGGCCAGGTTATTTCTAGTCTCCAGCTTCTCTGTTAATTCGGCCTGCATTTCTTCCATCTTCCTGGTGATATTGTCTTTAGCCGTCTTCATTTCTTTCAGTTCCGCTAAAATCTTTTCTAATGCTGCCTCCATCGTTGTAATGTTCGGTGATGTTGTTTTCCCGCTTCCTGACACCAGTGTGACTTTGTGGGTTCGTGGAATAAAAAGTCCAATTACACCACTCAAAAATGTTCTTTATTTCCACCGACTTACAGTTAAACTCTTGCCAATTACACAGAATTACGTGCTGCAACAATTACAATTCACCAGTTCGTCCGTTACAACTTTACTTGTACTCGCGATTACATAAACTCCGATACACATACACAGTTCGTACAGTCTTCCGTTGCACAACCCTTTCGTTCATTAACACGTCACTGACTAACACTGCCTTCTTACACCAAGAACTGTCCTCACTCACACACTAACCAACTGACTGACTGACTCCTGTCTGTCTGTAACCCTCTTTATATAGGAATATCGCCGGTTTCTAGTGACCAGGAGAATGTTCCAGATTCCGTAATTTCTGGAACCAGGTGGACAGAAACAGACGGCACACTGATGTTTTTCCTCCCAACCACTGCCTGTCACCACTACAAGACAAACGAGGGGGAGGTGTGGCTAACGCGGTCCTCCCCTGCCTTCCGATCCCAGCTGGTTCACAGGGTGTTCCAGCGCTCGCGTTACACTGCTCCCTCCTCAAAGCTGTTCGCCCCGAACAGCCCCATCGTAGCGTGCGAGGCGGTCCAGGTGTACCACCAGCATCTGCCCGGAGTCTGAGCCAGAAGTAGCGCTGCCGTAGTTTGCGAATCATTCGGTTCGCTCCCAGGTGTCCTCCTGAAGTACCGGCGTGCACTTCCTCCAAGACTTCCGGGACCTTGCTCCGGGGAAGTACCAACTGTTCTCTCTGCGCCTTCCCATTGGGTGACTCCCATACCCGGAACAGCAAGCCCTCTCTGGTCTTCAACGAGTCCCATCGGGCCCAGTGCGACTTGTAGGTGGCGCTCCTCGGTGCGATGTCCTCCCAGGTTGGTCTCGTCCCTGCGTCCATTTCCCTCAAGAGTGGCCCCAAGTCTGCGTCCGCCAGCTGCTCCCTCCTCAGGCCTGCGCTATCCCAGCCTTCAGCAGGCACTGCCACAACTACTCGGACTGCTGCGGCACGCTCCTCCTCTTCCACTCTTGTGCGCTCGTGGCCGTCCTGGATCTGCGATAGGACACCTCCAATGCAATGGTCGCTGGCGTCGGTGTCCACAATGAAGGCGCCACCCGGTTGTGGGAAACCCAAAATTGAAGCACTGCACAGGGTCTCCTTCGGGTGCTGGAAAGCGTCTTCGGCGTCCTATGTCCACACATAAGGCCGGTTTTCCTCCGTCAGGCGGGTGAGGGGTTTTGCGATGTTGTCGGCCTTTTCCTCTAAATCATTAAGGCGGTCGTCTACTTGACCCTTCCGCTTGCCCAGGTTCGTGACGTCATCCCTCACGCCGGCCAACCGTTTCTCAAACTTTGCGGCGAGAGCCTCGTTCGCCACCTTCACTTCGGTAGCCAGACGGTCATTCGCTGCTCTCATTTCCGTGGTTAACTCGGCCTTAATTTGTTGCATCTTCTCGGTAATGTTGTTCCTAGCCGTCCTGATTAGTTTCAGTTCCGCGGCCAGGTTATTTCTAGTCTCCAGCTTCTCTGTTAATTCGGCCTGCATTTCTTCCATCTTCCTGGTGATATTGTCTTTAGCCGTCTTCATTTCTTTCAGTTCCGCTAAAATCTTTTCTAATGCTGCCTCCATCGTTGTAATGTTCGGTGATGTTGTTTTCCCGCTTCCTGACACCAGTGTGACTTTGTGGGTTCGTGGAATAAAAAGTCCAATTACACCACTCAAAAATGTTCTTTATTTCCACCGACTTACAGTTAAACTCTTGCCAATTACACAGAATTACGTGCTGCAACAATTACAATTCACCAGTTCGTCCGTTACAACTTCACTTGTACTCGCGATTACATAAACTCCGATACACATACACAGTTCGTACAGTCTTCCGTTGCACAATCCTTTCGTTCATTAACACGTCACTGACTAACACTGCCTTCTTACACCAAGAACTGTCCTCACTCACACACTAACCAACTGACTGACTGACTCCTGTCTGTCTGTAACCCTCTTTATATAGGAATATCGCCGGTTTCTAGTGACCAGGAGAATGTTCCAGATTCCGTAATTTCTGGAACCAGGTGTACAGAAACAGACGGCACACTGATGTTTTTCCTCCCAACCACTGCCTGTCACCACTACAAGACAAACGAGGGGGAGGTGTGGCTAACGCGGTCCTCCCCTGCCTTCCGTTCCCAGCTGGTTCACAGGGCGTTCCAGCGCTCGCGTTACACTGCTCCCTCCTCAAAGCTGTTCGCCCCGAACAGCCCCATCGTAGCGTGCGAGGCGGTCCAGGTGTACCACCAGCATCTGCCCGGAGTCTGAGCCAGAAGTAGCGCTGCCGTAGTTTGCGAATCATTCGGTTCGCTCCCAGGTGTCATCCTGAAGTACCGGCGTGCACTTCCTCCAAGACTTCCGGGACCTTGCTCCGGGGAAGTACCAACTGCTCTCTCTGCGCCTTCCCATCGGGTGACTCCCATACCCGGAACAGCAAGCCCTCTCTGGTCTTCAACGAGTCCCATCGGGCCCAGTGCGACTTGTAGGTGGCGCTCCTCGGTGCGATGTCCTCCCAGGTTGGTCTCGTCCCTGCGTCCATTTCCCTCAAGAGTGGCCCCAAGTCTGCGTCCGCCAGCTGCTCCCTCCTCAGGCCTGCGCTATCCCAGCCTTCAGCAGGCACTGCCACAACTACTCGGACTGCTGCGGCACGCTCCTCCTCTTCCACTCTTGTGCGCTCGTGGCCGTCATGGATCTGCGATAGGACACCTCCAATGCAATGGTCGCTGGCGTCGGTGTCCACAATGAAGGCGCCACCTGGTTGTGGGAAACCCAAAATTGAAGCACTGCACAGGGTCTCCTTCGGGTGCTGGAAAGCGACTTCGGCGTCCTCCGTCCACACATAAGGCCGGTTTTCCTCCGTTAGGCGGGTGAGGGGTTTTGCGATGTTGTCGGCCTTTTCCTCTAAATCATTAAGGCGGTCGTCTAGTTGACCCTTCCGCTTGCCCAGGTTCGTGACGTCATCCCTCACGCCGGCCAACCGTTTCTCAAACTTTGCGGCGAGAGCCTCGTTCGCCACCTTCACTTCGGTAGCCAGACGGTCATTCGCTGCTCTCATTTCCGTGGTTAACTCGGCCTTAATTTGTTGCATCTTCTCGGTGATGTTGTTCCTAGCCGTCCTGATTAGTTTCAGTTCCGCGGCCAGGTTATTTCTAGTCTCCAGCTTCTCTGTTAATTCGGCCTGCATTTCTTCCATCTTCCTGGTGATATTGTCTTTAGCCGTCTTCATTTCTTTCAGTTCCGCTAAAATCTTTTCTAATGCTGCCTCCATCGTTGTAATGTTCGGTGATGTTGTTTTCCCGCTTCCTGACACCAGTGTGACTTTGTGGGTTCGTGGAATAAAAAGTCCAATTACACCACTCAAAAATGTTCTTTATTTCCACCGACTTACAGTTAAACTCTTGCCAATTACACAGAATTACGTGCTGCAACAATTACAATTCACCAGTTCGTCCGTTACAACTTTACTTGTACTCGCGATTACATAAACTCCGATACACATACACAGTTCGTACAGTCTTCCGTTGCACAACCCTTTCGTTCATTAACACGTCACTGACTAACACTGCCTTCTTACACCAAGAACTGTCCTCACTCACACACTAACCAACTGACTGACTGACTCCTGTCTGTCTGTAACCCTCTTTATATAGGAATATCGCCGGTTTCTAGTGACCAGGAGAATGTTCCAGATTCCGTAATTTCTGGAACCAGGTGGACAGAAACAGACGGCACACTGATGTTTTTCCTCCCAACCACTGCCTGTCACCACTACAAGACAAACGAGGGGGAGGTGTGGCTAACGCGGTCCTCTCCTGCCTTCCGATCCCAGCTGGTTCACAGGGTGTTCCAGCGCTCGCGTTACACTGCTCCCTCCTCAAAGCTGTTCGCCCCGAACAGCCCCATCGTAGCGTGCGAGGCGGTCCAGGTGTACCACCAGCATCTGCCCGGAGTCTGAGCCAGAAGTAGCGCTGCCGTAGTTTGCGAATCATTCGGTTCGCTCCCAGGTGTCCTCCTGAAGTACCGGCGTGCACTTCCTCCAAGACTTCCGGGACCTTGCTCCGGGGAAGTACCAACTGTTCTCTCTGCGCCTTCCCATTGGGTGACTCCCATACCCGGAACAGCAAGCCCTCTCTGGTCTTCAAAGAGTCCCATCGGGCCCAGTGCGACTTGTAGGTGGCGCTCCTCGGTGCGATGTCCTCCCAGGTTGGTCTCGTCCCTGCGTCCATTTCCCTCAAGAGTGGCCCCAAGTCTGCGTCCGCCAGCTGCTCCCTCCTCAGGCCTGCGCTATCCCAGCCTTCAGCAGGCACTGCCACAACTACTCGGACTGCTGCGGCACGCTCCTCCTCTTCCACTCTTGTGCGCTCGTGGCCGTCCTGGATCTGCGATAGGACACCTCCAATGCAATGGTCGCTGGCGTCGGTGTCCACAATGAAGGCGCCACCCGGTTGTGGGAAACCCAAAATTGAAGCACTGCACAGGGTCTCCTTCGGGTGCTGGAAAGCGTCTTCGGCGTCTTCCGTCCACACATAAGGCCGGTTTTCCTCCGTCAGGCGGGTGAGGGGTTTTGCGATGTTGTCGGCCTTTTCCTCTAAATCATTAAGGCGGTCGTCTACTTGACCCTTCCGCTTGCCCAGGTTCGTGACGTCATCCCTCACGCCGGCCAACCGTTTCTCAAACTTTGCGGCGAGAGCCTCGTTCGCCACCTTCACTTCGGTAGCCAGACGGTCATTCGCTGCTCTCATTTCCGTGGTTAACTCGGCCTTAATTTGTTGCATCTTCTCGGTGATGTTGTTCCTAGCCGTCCTGATTAGTTTCAGTTCCGCGGCCAGGTTATTTCTAGTCTCCAGCTTCTCTGTTAATTCGGCCTGCATTTCTTCCATCTTCCTGGTGATATTGTCTTTAGCCGTCTTCATTTCTTTCAGTTCCGCTAAAATCTTTTCTAATGCTGCCTCCATCGTTGTAATGTTCGGTGATGTTGTTTTCCCGCTTCCTGACACCAGTGTGACTTTGTGGGTTCGTGGAATAAAAAGTCCAATTACACCACTCAAAAATGTTCTTTATTTCCACCGACTTACAGTTAAACTCTTGCCAATTACACAGAATTACGTGCTGCAACAATTACAATTCACCAGTTCGTCCGTTACAACTTTACTTGTACTCGCGATTACATAAACTCCGATACACATACACAGTTCGTACAGTCTTCCGTTGCACAACCCTTTCGTTCATTAACACGTCACTGACTAACACTGCCTTCTTACACCAAGAACTGTCCTCACTCACACACTAACCAACTGACTGACTGACTCCTGTCTGTCTGTAACCCTCTTTATATAGGAATATCGCCGGTTTCTAGTGACCAGGAGAATGTTCCAGATTCCGTAATTTCTGGAACCAGGTGGACAGAAACAGACGGCACACTGATGTTTTTCCTCCCAACCACTGCCTGTCACCACTACAAGACAAACGAGGGGGAGGTGTGGCTAACGCGGTCCTCCCCTGCCTTCCGATCCCAGCTGGTTCACAGGGTGTTCCAGCGCTCGCGTTACACTGCTCCCTCCTCAAAGCTGTTCGCCCCGAACAGCCCCATCGTAGCGTGCGAGGCGGTCCAGGTGTACCACCAGCATCTGCCCGGAGTCTGAGCCAGAAGTAGCGCTGCCGTAGTTTGCGAATCATTCGGTTCGCTCCCAGGTGTCCTCCTGAAGTACCGGCGTGCACTTCCTCCAAGACTTCCGGGACCTTGCTCCGGGGAAGTACCAACTGTTCTCTCTGCGCCTTCCCATTGGGTGACTCCCATACCCGGAACAGCAAGCCCTCTCTGGTCTTCAACGAGTCCCATCGGGCCCAGTGCGACTTGTAGGTGGCGCTCCTCGGTGCGATGTCCTCCCAGGTTGGTCTCGTCCCTGCGTCCATTTCCCTCAAGAGTGGCCCCAAGTCTGCGTCCGCCAGCTGCTCCCTCCTCAGGCCTGCGCTATCCCAGCCTTCAGCAGGCACTGCCACAACTACTCGGACTGCTGCGGCACGCTCCTCCTCTTCCACTCTTGTGCGCTCGTGGCCGTCCTGGATCTGCGATAGGACACCTCCAATGCAATGGTCGCTGGCGTCGGTGTCCACAATGAAGGCGCCACCCGGTTGTGGGAAACCCAAAATTGAAGCACTGCACAGGGTCTCCTTCGGGTGCTGGAAAGCGTCTTCGGCGTCCTATGTCCACACATAAGGCCGGTTTTCCTCCGTCAGGCGGGTGAGGGGTTTTGCGATGTTGTCGGCCTTTTCCTCTAAATCATTAAGGCGGTCGTCTACTTGACCCTTCCGCTTGCCCAGGTTCGTGACGTCATCCCTCACGCCGGCCAACCGTTTCTCAAACTTTGCGGCGAGAGCCTCGTTCGCCACCTTCACTTCGGTAGCCAGACGGTCATTCGCTGCTCTCATTTCCGTGGTTAACTCGGCCTTAATTTGTTGCATCTTCTCGGTGATGTTGTTCCTAGCCGTCCTGATTAGTTTCAGTTCCGCGGCCAGGTTATTTCTAGTCTCCAGCTTCTCTGTTAATTCGGCCTGCATTTCTTCCATCTTCCTGGTGATATTGTCTTTAGCCGTCTTCATTTCTTTCAGTTCCGCTAAAATCTTTTCTAATGCTGCCTCCATCGTTGTAATGTTCGGTGATGTTGTTTTCCCGCTTCCTGACACCAGTGTGACTTTGTGGGTTCGTGGAATAAAAAGTCCAATTACACCACTCAAAAATGTTCTTTATTTCCACCGACTTACAGTTAAACTCTTGCCAATTACACAGAATTACGTGCTGCAACAATTACAATTCACCAGTTTGTCCGTTACAACTTCACTTGTACTCGCGATTACATAAACTCCGATACACATACACAGTTCGTAAGTCTTCCGTTGCACAACCCTTTCGTTCATTAACACGTCACTGACTAACACTGCCTTCTTACACCAAGAACTGTCCTCACTCACACACTAACCAACTGACTGACTGACTGACTCCTGTCTGTCTGTAACCCTCTTTATATAGGAATATCGCCGGTTTCTAGTGACCAGGAGAATGTTCCAGATTCCGTAATTTCTGGAACCAGGTGGACAGAAACAGACGGCACACTGATGTTTTTCCTCCCAACCACTGCCTGTCACCACTACAAGACACACGAGGGGGAGGTGTGGCTAACGCGGTCCTCCCCTGCCTTCCGTTCCCAGCTGGTTCACAGGGTGTTCCAGCGCTCGCGTTACACTATGAAAGAAATATGCGGAAGCCCCTCAACGTTACATAGGCCAATCCACTGATTGGCAGATGGAGAGCAGTTTCATGGCCAGCACGATCACCAGATCTGATACTACTGGACTATTTTCGATGGAGTAGTATGAAAGCCATGGTGTGTGATGCTGCTGTAACATCAGAGGAGGACCTCATTGCACAAGTACTTTGGGTGATTGCCATTCTTTCAGGACAACCACACTTATTGTAGCATGTACGTAAAGTTCAGCACAACCGATGTAGGCTCTGCGCCTACTTAGCAGATACTCATTTGAGCCCCGTTTGTAATGTTAAGCCGCTTTGTGCTACTTGGTATTTGTACGTTGTATTGACGAATGTGGAATGGACACCTTGATGATCCACTGCGGCCAACACGATAGTTTGCAGATATGGGTTGTTGCTTGGAAGATTATCCGGTTGTCGTCCTACCCAACGTGCTGAGTTTTATTGGTGTTTTTATGTTTTATGTTTTAATGGTTTAAAAGCATTAATATTCTTAACCAAAAACTAAAATTTCAATTTTAAAACTTCAAAGGAAACAGATTTATATCCTTAAATTCAGGAAGTAACATTTTACCATAAATTAACGTTTGATATTTTATACGTATTATTAAAAATCAGAATTTTCTTATATATTATTAAAAAGCACAGGAGCACACTGTTTCAAATTATGAGGTATAATTCACCCGAAAAGGTTTTTTTTTTCCCTGAAGTTTAGGTCACGTCGGCTGTTGAAGTATATTTGCTATTATTTAAACGAAATGCATTTTTTATATTTAATGGCTTTTCTGGAAGTATCATGAAACTGTATTGCAATTAACTTGTCATTTACCATAAAGTTACGAATCAACGTGAGCTATATTTTTATAGATATCCAAACCTGCACTGGGGTAATTTTCTCTTCGGAAGTTAACTGTCCTGATTTACAGGCCTTGCATGTTACACAACTTTAAAGTTTCTGGTGGAAATGCTATCCTATGCTATCTCTTTTTTGTTGAGTACATGGGTTACATTTATAGCCCAGCTACAATGAACATCAAACGAATTTATTGATTTATAGTTTTATTTAGGTAATAAACCTTAAAAGTAGAATGCCTTTTACTAACTTACTCTGAGGCGTAGCTCAAATTGTTTAGGGAATGGAATCTTTACCATCGTTGGGTTCATTATTGTTTGTTAAACATGAGTACAATACGTTGACAGGTTAAAGACGAGATGTCAATAAAGGCGTGGTCGTTCTTTTAAGAAATGGTGTTTTTAATTTCTGCACACATACTGATAGAGAAGGTAATGCATTCTAGCCAAAATTTCGACACCAAATTTCAGCAGAAGTAGCTGTTTTGGGGCCACTATTTGAGGCCTTTGGGAACATTATATGCCGATGTGAAGCTACAAATTTGGGAAAATGATTTTATGTACGAAACAGTTTTAAATCACGTCTTTTACGAGGCTGTACTCCTGGGTAAATAGTACAGAAATAATGAATTGGCTTTTAAAGGGATAAAGGTACAGAAAAAGCCCAAGGCTGAATGTCTCGGGAGCAATGAGGAAAATCTGTGTTGACTGAGAGAAGATTATATGTGTTCTATATACGTGTGCTTTATTCGTCAAGAAAGTATCTTAGATAGTAATCTCATTTGTAATCTTAAACACAAATTAATTTCATCCACACTGTTTGAGCTTTAAGAAAATCAACATTTTTTTTATCTTTTCTTATCAAGAGTAGCTTAGAACGAGGAAACTTTTACTTTCAGATTTTAGGTTATGCTGTCAACAAACAGAAAGCATTCACTGACGTACACTACACTCACGTATAGATACAGAATGTGTTAAATGTAATTATTGCTCTACATCCTGAAAGTAACACAGAAATTAAAACAAGTTTAGTTATTTAAAGTGTATTTCGAAACAGATTTTATCTCAGTATACACTTTTCTGACGAATAGCCGTAGGATTATGACCAGGGATGATCACTTACTTTACTCATAAATATTCTATATTTACTGCAGTGTTTTATTATTATTCGGGGCATAAATTATGTGTGTCATATAGATAATTTCATTTGTGTGTCTAAAATTAGATACAGGTCCTTATGAAATTATATCTTCCAGGATGTTTTATAAGCTCCTGGGACCTTACATCGATAAAAATTCTTTAACTTTGAATTTTGAAACTGCAATTATATTATATATTTATATAGAATGGGTCAAATCTTGTATATATGAGATATAATGAAGTAAGCTGAAAAACAAATGCCACCTATTTTGGTTAATGGTGACTTAACGTGTATAGAGAATAATTGAATGTAGGATGTTAACTTCAGTTGTTTGAAAACGTTAACTGAAGTAGGTACTATAGGAATGAATTAATGAATAAATTAATGAATTATTGTGCATATTCAAAAATTTAAAACTTTGGGTTATAATTATTCGTCTTTACTTTGTTGCTATATTGGCTTACATGACACTTTGGTCTTCCGCTCTGCCAGGTAGCTCTTAACATCCGTGAATCCTTGATATTTAATTAGCCCCTTTCTTCCCCACCCCCATATTCTTTTCTTATATTATTTACATTTTTTATACTTTCTGTAAGAACTGACTAATAATTCTTATCTCCTTTACCTTCTTTCCTGTTAACAGTTCTATAGCTACCATCCTCTTCACCACCTTCTCCCATTTTTCCTCCCAAACCTTTTTATGAAGTGTTAATTTACAATATAAGTAAATATATGAATATTTTCCCGACGCTGGGCATAAACGTTTCGGCACAAATAGATAATAGATGGATAGGTTTCACGTAGATAACGAACTTGTGCAAACAGATAGCGCCAGCAAGCAAGATAACTGAGGCAAAGGCGTCGTCGGCGTAGATTAAGTTACGTTTCTCGAAGGTGATAGAATGTTCCAATTATGTAATTAGATGCCTTGTTTTCCAGAAACCTCTAGTGATTAACAGAACAGTCTGGTAATCATGAATGGAGATATAAAAGGGAATGTGACACGCCAGCAGGAGAGTTGTAGTTATGAAACAGTTGTTGTAAACAAGAGTAAGTAAGCAGTTGTGTAAAAAGAGTGTTGTAACGAGAGCTAATGTAATCTGCTCTCACTGTTTGTTATTGTCATCGACCTTGGTAGACTGATGCTGTATGTAACGTAATGCTGCTGTAACCTATAAGAGTATTTCTACGAAAATATAGGAGATTTTTAATTTCAGCAACTCGGCCTTTTAACTCTACGAACCCACAAAGTCACAATATATTACTTTAGCATAACAATGCGTAGCTTTAACTAAAGAAGAGGTTTAATTCGTGTGTTTACAAAAAGTATAGAAAGTAAATTGAGTTTATTTACAATGTATGCTGCATGGAAACCACATGAATTTTCCCGCTGTTCCACTGCCAAATATAAACTAAGAGTTTGTACCTATAATGTAAATATTTTAAGTATACACAGAATATAGGCTCTCTCTCTTTCTCTCTCTTTCTCTCTCTCTCTCTCTCTCTTTCATAAATGAGAGGTTTGTTCTCGTGGTACCAAATTACAAAATTAATATCAGTTTTCCTCCAAAGGCCAAAATTATTATAAGGAATTTTGACTACAGAAATAATAGAGCTACAGTTCAATGCATGTGCCGATGATTTAGTGCCTTGGTTTGCTCTCAATACCGGTAAATTCAGGTATCATCTGCGTTTCATAGCGGTGCTAGGTAAGCACATCAGTTATTCGCTTGTTCTCAAGTTCACCAGACTCTCACTTGTCTATGAACAATGCTTAGCTGAGGGGAGGAATGGGAGTAGTACGTAAACATTTCATCTAAGTGTTTGCAAGTCATGTTTTTTTTTTAATTTACGTCCTCCAAAGTTGTCATATCCGACTATGAAGTGAGTGAAATGATGCTCAAATGAGGCCAGCATCCATAGAGCTTAGAGTTACACAACATTCATCTTTCAGCATAAGCGAAAACCTTTGAAAAGAAAACCTTATCTAGCTAACTCACCCTGACCGAGATCCGATCTCGGAGCCTCTTGTATATGAGACATACATGCTGCCATTTATACTACGGAGGAATTGGTTTGTATTGGTGGTCCTCATGGCTCCTTACCTCAACGCTGGACGTTACTTAAAACATGAACCTTTGTACAGAAGTCCTAGAGAGTTAATTGTGGGTTGTGAGTAGTTCTAGAAATATCGTACATACGGGACGAGAGCGTGACAGTAGCAGGATTACATATTTCCTCTGTGACAAAAATTTAAAATTGTAAGTTGAAGGGAGTGATGGAGAATTGACATTGTAAAGATACATTCATTATATAGCAGTTTTAATTTTAATTTCTTCAGAATCGATCTTTTACAGCAGGTGCCTCCACATAGTTAATGCATTTCCCAAAACAGCTGAGTTTTAGCTTGTTGCTGTGGTAACAGCCTTTAAACCGTTCATTTTGTACATATATTCTGAAGTACCTCTTCGCTTTTGTATGGGTATTTCAGAAGAGAACCTGGCGCATTTTTCTCGTTACTGTTTGTTAGCTTAGAGCGTAGTAATTACGGCTCTTAAATTGTTATCTTCATTCTTGGAAAAGTAGCTTAGATCTCATTAGTTCCTGTATTAACAGTTAATATGCGCTAATTGTTCTCAGAAACAATGGTTACGGACGTGAAAATGAGTTACTTCAGTTGCACAATCCCACGCAATTTGCCACAGTTCCATATGAGATATGTTTGAAACTTTCTCTTTTAGTGTATTAAAATGACGCTGGACACATTATTTGAGCGATTCAATTTATCAAAGTCCAAAAGGTAATATACCACTCCATGAAAAACGCTTGAATTATTAGTGATATTATTCGTTGACAATGGCTTTGTGCTTTAAATGTTAGCCTCAAAACACAGCACAAAGTCAGCTTTAATAAATTACGTGGAACATTATATCCAGTGCAATGTAGGAGTATCAACTTTTATTACTCATTTAGCCAGCAGTCCGACGTTGCACGGATAGCTTTGAAAACTAGAATGATGATTTAATTAATTACATTCCTCCTCTCTTATCTACGATATTATTACTCTGCACCTGTTAAAATTATAAACTCATTTAGCCTAGACTAATGTTAATAAGTATGACAAAGTCGTGACATTTATACAAAAGTTGTGAAACATCTACAGAGCGTCTGAATTAAGTCTTCCAGGTTTGCCGTGGAACAATCCTCGGTTAAATACGCTTTAACAATTAAATAATAGTTACTACAATCGACAAGGGGCCTACTGCAGTAGGTACGGGAATTGGCAATCTCGGGGTCCGAGCCACCCTGACTCTCTCGATGTGGGTTCCTTTTAGTGGTGAGGGGTCACACAAAACACTTACCCACGTGCAGGCACTGCGTAGAGTCCCGTGTCGGTGGAGAGGTTTGTCCTCGTGGTTGAGGGATGGGCATCTGAGCTCGTTCCAGTCTTCTGAATTCGGGGAGGGTGTGCATTACCTATACACTACTTTGGTTTCTGTTTCTACTAAACGGGAGGTTAGGGACTAACTCGCCCCTAATCAATCGGTCAGGACAAGGTACAGTACCGAACACCAGGGTGAGTGTTACGGTGAGCCCGCTATATCCCCTGTGTAGCCCTCTCATCCCAGTGAGATAACCACTTGTTGGGCTCCGTGATGGTTGCGAACACTGAGGGATGAAATGCATTCCATTTCTTATGGTAAACCAAAATTTTAATAAAAATCCTAAGAAAAGTGGAATGGAAATAGCTGAGTCTTGTGGTACTCGCTATTTGGTTATTTTTAGAACTGGGGAAGGTCGAAAATTTACAACCGTGAACCCATTTATCATTCATAAGGGTCTAGACAATATTGTTGGTCCAGTAAAATCATGTTCTCGATCTCGCAATGGTACGCTCCTGGTCGAAGCAGTTTCTCCGACGCAAACATGCTTGCACGCAATCCGGTGAGCGTGGAATTGCATAGGTTTCTAAGCTGCTCGCGTGGTACCAGCGCATTGGACGGTGTATCCAATGAGCAGATTCAGGAAACTTGGCGGAATAAGGTCTGACTAATCTGTATCGAGTTCACCGCAAAGAACGAGGTGAACTAATGCCCACTCGTACCCTGTTTCTTACCTTTGATCGGGTAGAACTCCCGAAAAGGATTAAGGAAGTGTATGAAGCTATTGAAGTGAGGTAGTATATACCCAATCCACTGAGGTGTTATAAATGCCAGCGCTTTGGCCACACGAGTGATTCTTGTAATGGAGTTGCTACTTGCATTTACTGCGGGGAAGTCAAACATGATAATGCTTGTACTTCACCTGCAACATGTGTTAACTGCAGTGCTAATCATTCATCTAACTCTAGAGAATGCCCGCGTTTTATGGAGGAAAGCGCGATCCAAGAGATCCAGCTGAGAGAAAGTCCTTCTTGTAAGCCTGGAAACTCTTGCGCATTCATCAGGCTTGCCGGTACCTACACGTGAAATCGCAACACAAACTAGCGACATAAACGGGGCAGTAATATCCGTAAGATTAACTACACCAAGATCACAGCCAAAGCACGAACAACCGTGGGCACGCCGACCAAATCCAGTCCTAAGAAGAAGGATTTAGCCAAGTCCCAGCCGAAAGCATCTACTTCAAGAACATGTAAACCGGTAATATATAGTGTATCGCCAAGAAAATTTAAGACGTCATATGACAGAACGGACTTCCT
The DNA here is from genome assembly GCA_030765055.1 of Mantis religiosa. Classification (NCBI taxonomy): domain Eukaryota; kingdom Metazoa; phylum Arthropoda; class Insecta; order Mantodea; family Mantidae; genus Mantis; species Mantis religiosa. The sequence goes on along the minus strand of CM060947.1, from coordinate 221,237,969 downwards.
TAAGGAAAATAGTAAGACCAGTAAAAGGAAAACTAGTCAGCACAAAAGTCCGTGAACATCTCCGTCAACAAATGAGGAATCATCTGGAGAGGACGCCGATCGGCGACGTTCATCTTCGCCGGTCGCAGTTTCCGATCGTTTCGGTAGACCCGATTCGAACTTACCAGTGTGTGAAAGCCGTCCTCCTTCATTGAGGATGTGGAGCGGGTAGATCCTGTCCTCACTGCCCAAACGACAGTGAGGAAAAGGCAGGAAAACCTGCTGAAAGTGCTAGCCCAGCCCCAAACTGATTCGACCACCACTGGACACTTCGCTTTTGTCATGGCAAGTTGATATTCAAAGTAGTAATTTGTATGCCTCTTGGTATTTTATTTGTAATTATAGCTTTTTAATGGCATTTTTTACCCATTTGGGCTTATTTATTTTGTCATTTTGTTTTGAACCTTTTTTTAAATTTTGAGTAATTTATAAATGTCTATTGCATTGAATTAGTTTTTGTAAGGGCGCTGATGACCCAGCAGTGGAGCGCCCTTATATGCAAATCATCATCATCATCATCATCATCATCTTTATCATCATCATCATCATCATCATCATCATCATCATCATCATCATCATCATCATCATCATCATCAGATAGATTTTTTAAGATTGGTACCCCAGATGTAACTTAGCCCGCCTCGGTAGCGTATATGGTAGCGTGTCTGCCTCACGTTCAAAAGGTCTCGAGTTCGAATCTCGTCAGGGCGAGTTACCTAGATAAGATTTTTCCAGGGTTTTCCCTTATCCTGATAGACGAGTGTCAGGTAACTCTAAGTTCCATGGACCCTGGACTCATTTGATCATCATTTCATCCATTGCATTAATCATCCGATATGACTTAACGTTGGAGGAGGTAAATTAAAAAAATATATCAGATCTAACTTAGTGCAGATATGATACAGCCAAAATTTTGTCGATTTCACCTTGATAGTTTGTAAACTATGATGAAATTTATTTATTTTTATTACGTCACCTAAAAAGGCCCTCGCGACAAAAAAATTAAATTTTGGTCTAATATTTTAAGAAGTGGTTCCCAGTACATCCACTTTTTTCTAATTTGACATTGGTTTCTTTGTGTCTCAACAACTTTAGGCTCTAGAAATTTTTAAAGCTATGAATATGGTTTTTTGGTCAAACATTTTTAATTTTTGTGTTTTGAAGTAAATAAAGTGCACTTAAATGCATCATTCAACAAAGCCCAGGACAATTTCTCTTTACTGGTCTCTATCAACGTGTATAACAGATTTCATTAGTCTAGCACCAAAACTGCGACGCAAACAGCATTTTAAATGCAGGAAAATGCTGAAATGTTCAATAACGAGAAAACAAGGATAAAGAATTAGAATTCAAATCTATCACTAAGATTCCAATAGTTTTAAAATTAAATTAGAGCATTTAAAACTGGCTTGCAGATGCTTTCTAAGCATTATTTGGATTCAGGACGGCTTGCACTATTTTATAGACTAAAAAGAGAAAAAGTATTTTTTAGAAAATGTTAGTGAAATTTCAGTCACTCATATCCTTAAGCTTAAGATCACAGTTGTAACGGGATTATATTTTCGTTCATCTTCAACTAATAAGAAGCAAGCCAACTTTTTATAAGATCTAAGTCGAGTTTTAATATACTGAGAGTCGTGAGATCTTTTCTCAGGTGTGGATACGGATTTTTGGTGAAAATAAAATTTAGATGAGTCCAATTTTGTAATATATTATTTAATTATATAATACGAACTATGATTCACTCTTATCTATTATAAATATTGAATAACACTTTTTGAATCTTATTAATTTTCCTTTACAATTACAATCCTCGTAACATCTTTCCTTCTTCTCCAGCAAGACACAAGATTCTCACCTTTTTCTTAGATTATTGATTTTCTTGTCCCCATAGCAATTCCCACCTTATTTTGTGATTGGCCGATTCACTGACACGTCATCACACCACGTCACACCACGTCACACCACTACTTCGGCCAATCACACAACTACATACATTTTTATATATATTTACAATTCCCACGAACATAAAAATACTGTTACAAATGCCCCTCTTCGAAATATATGGAAAATAACCAAATAAAGGAATTAACAATCTGTTTCCATATATTTCGAAGAATGGCCCCAATTAACAATTTCGTTTACAACAATGAACTGTAACATAAATATAACATACATAAAACACAACAATAAATGAACATTAATTAAAATACAACAATATATTGACATTTAACAATAATATACATGTTTTATTATTTAACTATTTTAACAATAAGTACTCCGTTGATTACAAATCTCTTGTATCCACACTTGCTTCTAGAAATGCTTGTCTTATAGCTATGGGTAAAGGTCGGCTTTTATGTGTATAGGGAGCAGTATCATTCACTTTAAATGTGTGTGTGTATTTGTTACACAGTCCAGGTTTTGAACTAAAGGCTTTTCTATTCTTTAATATACACAATTTCAACTGTTCTTTTCTCGCTTGGTCTAAATTGTATGTGTTTTCTAACTTTACTTGTAATATTCTCTGGAATTCTATTTCTTCCTCCACTTGGCTTCCGCCGTTCTTATCTTGTATTGTATATAATTGGCAACAATGCTTTTCAAGGTCAGTTACATTATTTTGCAATCCATCAATAATTAAATTCTTCCCACGATTTTCATTTTCCTCGTATTCAATATTACCATTTTCTTGCAAAAGTATATCTTCCACAAAAAACCTTTCATTATTTATATTATCCATATTCTCTTCTTTTCTTCCATCTTCTTCCAATAATTTTATTACTAATAAATCATTTTCTGTCTTAACCTTCATTTCATGCATTTCGAAATTCAATACACTTTGCCATTCATATAATAAATCATTACCCACAATTACATCTCTTGCCAAATGTGGAATTACCAACGCAATGAAATTGAAATTCCATTCACCTATTCGCCCCTTAATTAATACTTGATATTTAATCCTATCCTTTTTCTTCCCAATTGCAGTACTGCAGTAAACGTTACACACATTTAAATATTCCACTTTATAGTTAGCTAACAGATTTTTAAACAATTCCTCACTTATCACAGTAGAACTGGCTCCAGTATCAATCAAGGCTGTATATTCTTTATCCCATAGGTAAATAATTATCTGAGGTGGGTTAACTAATTCCTTATTTTTCTGCAAGAGAGTGAGCTTATTTCCGTTATCTTCAACTTTCAATTCGCCCTGTGTCATCCTCACCGAACCACTTTCCAGAGCACGAAATGATTTGGTTTTTAGTTTTCCGTCTCCCTCTGATTATTACTTTCATTGTTGGTTAGGTTGGTGCTATCGTTTATATTCACATCATTCTCTGTGCTTTGTGTATTTTCGACTCTTTCATTTTGATTACTTCTTTCAAATCTCACACCCCTAAAATCTCTTTGATTTGCACTAAATAAACTAGTACCTCTACCCCTATTAAAATTACTTATTCGCTGATTATTTCCTCGATAAAATCTTACATGGTTTATGTGATCATTTCTTCCAATTCTCGTCGACTGATTGTTATGATAATTCCTTTGCACATTATTTTGAACTCCCTTTCCTGTTCCGGGAATTACAGATTCATAAGTTCGTCTAGGATCATAACCTCTTCCTTCAAATCTTTGATTTCTCACGGGTGCCCCGCCCCAATTTAAACTCGTCCTATTATTCCTATTATTTGTAGGTTGTGATTCCTGTCGATTTCTTCCTCGCTCAATATGGACGTTATTATAGTTACCATCACAGGATGTAGTATCATTAATGAGGTTATGTGCTTCAAATTCGGATAATAATTCAATCATATCAGAGAAATCGATAGGCTTAGCCACAATTAAATGATTTCTGATATGTGGTGGATAATGACGTATTAGCATGTTGACAATTTCTGTCTCAGAAATTTCGGGATTGATCAACTTACTTTTGTTTGCTAATTTTAAGAAATATTCAGTCATAGAAATCCCTTTTTTAAACTCAAACCTACCCGTTGCTAACTCAACTTTTATTCTTCTTTGTCTCTCAGGTCCCCAAAATCTATTTATAAACAGATTTCTGAAAGTACTGTATGTTTCATGTGAAGCCAAAGTTAACCTTAACCACTCAAGAGCATTTTTCTTCAAACAGCGTTTTACTATTACCATCCGAAATTCATTGGGAATTCTCTTAATACGGAAATATTCTTCCAATTCCCTAAGAAATACTTTTGGATTATCACCTGATTCCTCATCAAAACTTGGTGGACTAATATCATTTAGTGAATAATGTACACATTCATTTTGACCTAGACTGTGGAGTTGTGTGTGTGAGGACATGTTCTGTGTGTTTCTGTGATAGTTAATATCATTATCTGGACTCACAAAATCACTACATTCACTTACTACATCACTAGACTTCTGATGATTGCTTAATTCACCTGGTAAGTCACAATCGTTTATATTTGTAATTCTAGACATTTCTTTCCCGTTATTTACTTTTCTAGCCTGTAATGCAATTACAACTTGTGTCAATTTTCCTAAGTTATCCTTTTCTTTTTCAAAATGTTCTTTTACCTCTTTAATTTGCAAAATTACTTCTTCTTTTACTTTACTTATCTCATCAATTTGTAACTTTATTTCCTCTTGGTGTATCTTACTTTCATCATGTTGTAATTGCATTTCAGAACAAATTACATTGATTCTTTGTTCTACTTTATCTCCTAATTCTTCTCTTTGTTTTTGTGTTATTTCTGCCTGTTGTATCCTAAATGTTTCTAACTCTTTGTTTAATTCCATTCTTATTTCTTGTTTCACAATGTCCTGACCTAACCTAGTTTCCTGAATTATCTCTCTCAACTCATTGACTTCCTTTCTATTCTCATCCTTATTAATCTCTATGATCTGCATGAGCCTTTCCATATTATCCCTACACTCTTTTCTCCCTTCTCTAATCTCCTGTGAAATTTCAGATTTTAATTCCTGTTTTAGCTTCTGTAATAAATTAATTTCTAAGTTACTCATATTTTGTGCTAGTTCCTGTCTTACTCCTACATCTAAATCATTCATTTTCTTAGTTAAATCGTTTGCATTTTGTTCTATTTTAGAATCTAAATTACTCATTTCAGATTTAACATCTCCTATTTCTGATTTTACATCTCTCATTCTAAAATCTAAATTCTTTGCATTTTGTTCTATTTTAGAATCTAAATTACTTAACATTCTTGTTATTCTTTCCAACATTGACTCATTATCTATGCTTAATCTTGCATCCTCCCTATTCATTCCTACACTATCAGTAACTTCTCCTTCCACTATTATTTCTTTTCTACTCGCCATCTTTTTAACTATTTTCTGATTTCTTAACAACATAAATCTACTACTACTATTATTATTTTTTTTTTTTTTTTTTTTAATTTCACTCACTTAAACCAGTTCTCGTTTTCTTCTTTCTTCTCTCTTCTTTCTTCTTTCCTTTTAAATTCCCACGCAGCTGCACGATGCACGATCTCCTCTTCTTTATCCTATTCGAGCCCCACACGTTGCTGCGCCATTTGTAACGGGATTTTATTTTCGTTCATCTTCAACTAATAAGAAGCAAGCCAACTTTTTATAAGATCCAAGTCGAGTTTTAATCTACTGAGAGTCGTGAGATCTTTTCTCAGGTGTGGATACGGATTTTTGGTGAAAATAAAATTTAGATGAGTCCAATTTTGTAATATATTATTTAATTATATAATACGAACTATGATTCACTCTTATCTATTATAAATATTGAATAACACTTTTTGAATCTTATTAATTTTCCTTTACAATTACAATCCTCGTAACATCTTTCCTTCTTCTCCAGCAAGACACAAGATTCTCACCTTTTTCTTAGATTATTGATTTTCTTGTCCCCATAGCAATTCCCACCTTATTTTGTGATTGGCCGATTCACTGACACGTCATCACACCACGTCACACCACGTCACACCACTACTTCGGCCAATCACACAACTACATACATTTTTATATATATTTACAATTCCCACGAACATAAAAATACTGTTACGCAGTTTATAAACATTGGTCTGTTATCTGTTGCAATGTGCTGGTTACTGTATGGGATTAACTGCAGCAATGAAAATTATGAACATCATTTTACAAGAAAGCAACAAATAATAACATGGTATACCAGGTTATATAAACTATGAAATAACTCATATTCTTTATGCATAAGTTAAATATATTATCGGTTTGTGGGTCCACAAATTTCATAATATGAGATTTATCCTCTTTATATTTGACGTATTTATCTTCCAATTTAATTATCTTGCTTTCAAGCCCCAGATAAGATCATTACATATGATTTTGGAAATTTCTTTGAAGGGAAGATAGAGCGTGTTTATTATTGTTGAACATGTTTTGAACATATTTTCATTCATTTGTTGAACAAACTTTGAATTCTTCGGCCACATCGGGGACTTTTGCTTGAAAAACAACTAATGTTTGCTTACAGGGTTATCTAACTTTGATTTTCCATATGTTAACATTAAATTCACGCAATTTCGCTTCCTTATTCATACTCCTAGACTCTGTTAGAAATAGAGAAATAGTCTGGTTCCCATCCAGAACCATGAATACAACCCGGGACCCATGGATGGAAAAGTCATCCCTACCAGATCAGCAAGGCTGACCATTAGACCCCTGAGGCATTTATTTGAAGTTGATGGGTCATAACGTAATGATCTTTTAGATTATTTTGTGGCCTAACTAGACGTCTTACTTGCTAAGTTGCGTCCTTGAGCCTGTTGTATTTGCAATTGAATATGTATTTATGGAATCGCTCTGATATCCAATTACTTTTCCAGAATATGGCGTATAGCATTCAAGAGACTGTCCTTGACTGCTAGCTTTCACCTTATTCAACTGATTCGTGTCATTAAAATACCAAATTCTGTGTCTATCTGGAAATTGAAGAGAATAGCGACAAAAGTGCTACTTCAATTGATTCTTTTCTTCCATAAACTACTCCCACAACGTCTTATTAATCCAGATAAATCTCCATTCTACGGTTATAAATTTTGTAATGTATTTATTTTAGCATGAACAACTAGGTCATGAGCGAGCATGTAGATAAAAGCCAAAATTTACATTGTTTTTCAATACAAACATATTGGAAAAAGCATACGAATAATAACAGTAATACAATAAATACAATACAATTTATAAGTAAATGGTGGTGGTAGTAGTAGGGTATCCTGGCACTGTGAAACTATATATGCACTGCAAAACTCACAATGACATGTATAAATTGAATAGTGTTGAAAATAGATGTGAAATTGTTCATTGCCTCCTTTTTTGTGAAGAACCTTTGCATTTTTCTCTGTAAGGTTCTATATTGGCATTCAAATATATATTTTGTTTTAAATACTACAATATTATAGTTACACAAAGTGGCTTGACATTTATAAGCTTTGGTATAATGAAAAGCTTGTCACCATTTAATACATTTGAAATTAATAAGCACTTTCTATTTGATAAGAAGGTAAATATTTACAAATTAAACTAGATTACGTAAAGGTAATTCAGAATCAACAGGGTTTTAAAGGCATAAGTTTCACTTGGTGTGAAAAGATCTAGCTACGGAAGTTCATGAATATCATTAGTACAAAAATATTTCGAAAGAGTTCCTGCTGAAACTGAGTTGAGGTCAATTTTGAAAATCATTGAGTCGCATTCTAGGAATTTGTTGAACTTAAACACCAACAGTGATACTCAACTGTCCCACCGACACATCTAATAACCAAACCTTTTCTAAAAAAATATTTTATTTTTTTTGGTTGAGAAATTCCCAAACAAATATTTCTGTTTAAATGTCGGCATTGATTTTTAGGTGGAATGCAATACGTTTTCTGCTACTACAGGTACACACATTAGGAAAGGGAGACCTGGATTTAATAAGCCTCAATGATAGCACAGAAGATCTTCAACTATAAATGATATCGCCCTTAATTCCCTTCTAATCTCCAAATATACTACCACTACACCATCGCTACCACTATATTCAAATGAAAGTTACATGTGGATTTTCTTCCCTCCGTCTCTCTACTTACTTTAATGTGTGTATAATGTGTCTGCATTCAAAGAAGATAACCTGCAATTGTACACTTGAAATGTTAAAGAGCGGAGCGGCTTAAGCATGGCTGTGAATGCACAGTTTTGAATATATTACAGTTGAGGTCAGAACGTTCTGTCGGGCGGAGACCCGGAAAATGGCTACTAAACCCCGGTACACCGCCTGCCACCTACAGATAAGGTACGTCGTTCTAATGTGAACCTTGCGAAATACAACAAACATCTGACAGCACGATAACTGCTGCCGTTTTATTTCACTTTCGTCTCTGAATAACTTCACTGTCAGGATAGACATTATTAATTGTTGATAGCATGGAATAGAATTTCTTTATTTAGCTTCGCTCGTGACGTTTGTGACCCACATTCGGGAGTTCATGGGTTTCTTTCTTCTTCACTTTTTTGGAGTTCCTCAGTCCTCAAGATAAAAATCTGATAGGATAATTAATGGCTGACTCAAACATTATTAAAAATTAAAGATGGTAAGAGCTAATGCTCTGCCCTCTATATAAGGTAATGGAAGTAGGTATACTGGACGGTACATTAAATCTACTTGCATGCCTCATATAGAAGCAGAGATACCGTTGCCCAGCACTAAGGTGTTGTAGACATATCAAAGATGCCTCTGCCCCACCTGTAGAAGTGTATATGTAGATTTGCATATCATTCAGGTATTTCTGAACTCGTATCTTAGCTATAACGTAAGGAAGCATGGGTGCAGTTGCATAGCACTAAGGCCTCTAAGGACACTTTATAAATTGCCTTCTACGCTTCACATACAGAAAAAGAGTTAAAATTGTATAATATTCATTGGACCTTCATGTATTGAAACAATGCAGTTCGGAAGGTGAGCAAGGAGTGATGTAGGGATAAGATTTAGAAGAACACACCGATCCATGAGGTTATCTCCAACATATCCGTTGCTATATTGATGCGAAATAAGTAGAGAAAAAAGGATTCCTATTAAAGTAATACAGTAAACCCTGAAAGGAGAATAAGTGGAGGAAATTAACCAAAAAAATTACATATTAACTTATTTACGTAGTCTTATAAATTGGAATTCCTTCTTTAAATTCCTACACATTTTATCACTGGAGCTACAGTACATATATCTTAAATTGTTTATAGTAATCTATTTAACACTAAAATTGTGCACCATCTCACAGGAAACAGAATCATGGTCCCTAAACATTTTGCACCCGTCTCGGTAGCGTAGATGATCTGCCTCACGTTCAAGAGGTCCCGAGTTCGAATCTTGGTTAGGGTGAGTTACCTGTATAAGGTTTTTACCGAGGTTTTCTCTTATCCTGAAAGACGAATGTTAGGTAGCTGTAAAATCTATGGACCCTGGACTTATCTGAGCATCATTTCACCCATTTCATTCATCGTCCGATATGACTTAACGTTGGAGGACGTAAGTTACAAATAAATAAATAATTAAATAATTAAATGAATGAATGAATGATTTAATTAATAAAATAAACACTTTGGAGTGGAGTGCTTAGCATCATACCATCTTTTAGGGAACCTTTTGTGGTAAGAATTGGTGATAGAATTAAATATCACAGCTCCTGAATGCTCAAGCTATGTGGTTATTCGCATTGACATTTAAAATAAGACATTTTTCTTTAGTTTACTGGCATATACTAGCATATATATATACATATAATGAATTGGCGTTTGTTAGTCTCACAAATACTCGAGAATGGTTGAACGGATTTGCGTAATTTTGGTTTCGGGATATTTGTGTAAATACAAGTAGGATATAAAAGGTGAGAAAAAGAACGTGAAGTGATATGGATCGGGATATTAACTAAATATAAAAATACACACGAAAAAGTTTACGAAACATACACACCTTTAATTTTCAACAAACAAAAGCTTTACAAAGTACAAAGATATTCCACTCCTTTACAAACTCTTCAAAGATCTTTCACTCTTTCCCGACTTGAGATCACCATTGACACCTCGACTGGACTAATTATATTACCCACAGATTTCTGCCACTTCACAGACACGAAAGAGGAGCTTATTCAACGTGTTTTTTCCCCTGCGTGAACAAGCAATATTGGCGACAAAAATACAGACGTCGATGGACTCAATGCGAACATATGGAATTTTCTTCCGGGGGAGTTGTTTCCCTACAAACCAGTTTACACAGTTATAAACCAGGCTGACCTAGCCAACTAAGCCACAGAGTGTTTAAATTCATTAGAGTTGCCCGGACTCCCACCTCACAATTTAAAATTAAAATTAGGATCAGTTGTGATCAATGTTGCCTAACATTAACCAACCACAACTGTGCAAAGGAAAAAGGATGGCGTGAAAAGCTAATGAATAACATCATCGAGGCAAGAATGAAGACAAACTACAAAGGAGAGAATGTCTTAATCTGGCGTATTCTGATGATTACAACTATGTACCTTTTGATTTTAAGCGTCTACGGTTTGTCGTGCGTTTGGTCTTTGCGATGCCCATAAATAAATCGCAAGGGCAGTCGTTGGAATTTTGCGGAATCAACTTGGAGTTACCCTGTTTCCCTCATCCACAATTATACGTGGCTTGTTCGTACGTCGGAAAACGACCGTCTTTATATACTTACGTAAGTTTTAAAGTGATTAACTTAATTGTAGCTGTGCTATATTTAAACTTCACCTCCAATTTCTGAATAAAGAATTAACTAATCCCAATTTGTTTTATATCTATTGATACGTTCAGACAATTTCTATTGGCGAAATGAAGTTCGCCGGGCCATCCTTCCAGCAGTTGCTTTTATACTTCTTGTTGTTAGGAATAATCAAAGATATTAGTATTTATAATAAATGAAGTAATGTGAAGTGGGTAATGATGTAACCATGGAAACGGATCATAGTGAGTTGTTGTATATTTTAAAAAGATTTTGTTATTCTGATTACGAAACTCTTAGAGGTAAGACGCATATTTGTCTACCCAAGTGTGTGCAGAAACAATTTTTGTATATGCATCAAAGATGTATAAGTAGCGGTGCGCATGAAAAGAAATAGTTCACCGTGGAATCTTCCGTTGGTTGTATAAAAAAAATTAATTAAAATGGTTTATGAGGAACTAAATTCCCATCTTCGAACAAGAAAAGTATTTTGCATTCTTTAAAAATATTAATACCGTCTTCATCAGCCCCGTTACCACAATCCTGGGAAAGAAAAAAATCTCATCGGTCAACAATTATAGATGCACCTAATTATCCAGAGTTGCAGGAGAAACTTCTAGATTTCTTCAAGATCGACACAAAAGTTGAGAAATTAGTCTGCATCCACCTTTATCCCAAATAAACCTGCTTCAACACGGAGATCATCGCATCAAAATCTTTCTAAATATACCAAGAAATTGTTTCATATTGTAAAAACAATATATATTAAATTTTGCTACCTTTATACTTAAGCAGATAATAGAAATAAGAGAGAATTTAATCTTTAACACATATAGCTTTTATTGATTATGAAAAAGCGTTTGATCGTGTAAATAGGAAAAAATGGGAAATCATGACCCGAGGAGGCTACCAAAATCATCTCATTAAAGTTCTAAAATCTATATATAAGGATACAACAATCAGCATGCATATTGGAAATGGAATGTATAGTAAATGGGTACATACAAATCAAGGTGTAAGACAGGGTTGCAGTTTGTCTCCTTTCTTATTCATAATTTAGTGGAGTGGATGTTTAAGATTAACGGAGGCATTCATCTTGCACCAAACTTTATTCTTAAGACGATGCTATTTGCGGATGACCAAATAATTATAAGTAAAACTGAAGACGAGCTGCAAAGAGCAGTATATATTTTACAGAATTGTTTAAGAATTATAATTTCAAAATTTCCAGAAATAAAACAAAAACAATGGTATTTCGAGGTAAAGACACAGTTAGAACCAAAATAGTAACTGATGATATTATCTTAGAGCAAGTTACGAGTTTTAAATATTTGGGTACATGTCAGTTATAAATATGAAAATGATTTTAAAAATAAATTACCAATGTTTCAACAAATATGCGGCAAAATAAATAGAAGCCCAAAAACTAAAACCAGAAAAGAAACGCGGATGAAATTTTATAAAGTAATGGCCGTGCCTGCTTTTCTTTTTGGTTCTGAAACATGGACATCAACAAAAGCAGACAAAAACAAGATACAGGCTGCCAAAATGAGATTTTTAAGAGCAGTAAAGGGATGTACTATTTTAGATAAAATCCCGAATGAAAAAGTAGGAAAAGATTTAGAAATAAGTTCTTTAGAAGAAAAATAAATTATAGAAATGAATGGAGAGAGCATATTGAGAGAATGCCGAGAGATAGGATCCCAAGAAGAGTTATAAACTATAAACCTAGAGGAAAGAGACATCTGGGAAGACCACGAAAACGATGGTCAGACATGTTTTAAGCCGGAACAGGCAGCGTTGCCTAGCCCTTGGAGTAAAGAAGAAGAATTAAATTTTAAGCGTTAAAATTATATAAACAATTTACGGCCATTTTTAATTTTATTGTCAGTTTGCACAAAATTTAAGCGCATTTTTTGGAAATTCTTCTCTGATTTTTTTATTATTTTTTATTTTGGGTCATCAAATTCTGAGAACTCTTTATAAAGCTTCACAGACGATATACCAAATATAAATGTAATTGTACTAAATACTCCCGGTTGCAGCAGTGATATTCGATATTCCAGCTCGTTTGTTTCTCGACACAATATTAACGGAATATGTGCTGCTGAAAAGCGCGACTCTCTGTGTGAGGTTTAATCGGGTCCAGTGATCTGACCGACCCTGGTTGGTGTTAAATTGCTTAATTCTACAGCAGGGACATGACAAGTGAGAGTGACTGGTAAATTACACCACTTTCGACACAATGCAGCTGCCGGTATTCTTTCAAGGGCAGAACATGCACTGCACTTTAACAGTGTTGCCAACTTTTGTCGCTCAATTTAATCTTTCAAGTTCATAATGACAAAGTGATTCATACAGAATTACTTGATGAATAAGAATTTTCCTTTGACAATAATAAACCATTTTGAGAATTAGTTTCTCAGACACGGATAGAAGAATTGGTATTGGTACGTTATTTTAGCTATACCTGTTCACTAGGTAGGTTGTTGTGGACGATAAATGAATGAAATTTAAGATACTTTTCTCGGTACCCCTACTGTCAATGTGTATAGTATTTTGTTTCCAGACTTAATTCAACAGGAGCATTCTTGGAAGTGTAAGTTCTAGGATATGGATTAAATATCACAGGAATGGAAGGATACTTTACCCACGTTTAAATAGTTGGGCAGTAATAAATTGGCTGTATTCAATAGTTTGATTTATAGATTAATAAATATAACCATGAATAATGATAAGTTTAATAAAGAATATAAATATTATTAAAAGTGATATAATTAATATTTTTAATGAAGACTTTATCAACAAAAAGTTGAAAAATGTAAATATCGAAAAACTGTTAATGATACCGGGTGTCCATAAATGAATATCGGGGTTTTAACGCTTTATAACATTATTAATTAATTATTTATTAATTAATTAATTAATTAATTAATTAATTTATTAATTAATTTATTTATTAATTATTTATTAATTATTATTAATTATTTATTTATTAATTTTATTAAACTAAAATTAATGTTATAAAGCGTTAAAACCCCGATATTCATTTATGGACACCCTGTATTTCTACATTTAAAATAAAAGACGATTATAGTTTTCAAAACTTTACTTACCATCCTTGGGTTAATAAACATTTTCAAAATTTTTTTAAAGTGTTTGATATAACTTTAGTTCCTCAAAACAAATATTAGTATTAAAATCAATTCTCTAAAAAAAAGATAAAATTCCTAATTATAAAAAATCTGGTATATTTGAATTTAATTGTTTCGATTGTGATAAAGTTTATATTGGAAAGACAAAACGTAATTTAGAAACCAGACGAAAGAACAGTTTCGTAATATTAAGTATAGACAGACTGATAAATAGGCCGTAGCAGATTATTTTTGGTCATTTAACCACGAGTGAGTTGCCTGAATGAGGCCTCTTCTGGGGTTTTCCCTTATCCTGTAAGACAAATGTCGGGTAACTCTAAGCTTCATGGACCCTGGACTCATTTGAGCATCATTTCATCCATTCCATTCATCGACCGAATGACTTAACGTTGGAGGACGTAAATTAAAAAAAAAAGTAACCATGAAATAAATCCAGACGTTAAATTATTAAAACAATTAAATGATCCGACAGATTTAATAGTTTGGGAAAATATATTTATTTTAAAAAGCAAACATCGCCTAATGAGTTTTGAAATACCAGCAGTCGATTCTGTTTTTAAATTTGTTTTATTTCCAGATTTTGGTAGTACTAACGATAACATATTAACATCTAGTGTTTGTAACGATGACGAGAGCTTTGTTGTTTCCTGCTGACGATGTGGATGAATGTCCATGAAATCACGTACCTGGAGAATTTATAAGAATTATCATCACTTCTTATAAGATAAGTGAAGTTTAAAGTTAAAAATTGTGATATTTGTATATATTTGTTGCTTCACTGTTAACGGCTTCATATTTTACGTAAACAACATTTTATTTGCAGATTATTATGTCCGATAAAATATTATTGTTAACAAAGCAGAATATTAAACCACTGTAATATGAAAAGTTCAACTGAAAGATCAAAGGGATTGCCATAAATGGTAAAAACAGAAGGGACAAAACAGTAACAACTAACACGTTATAAAATAAGATGAGGTAATTTGGATAGTGTTGCCACTCTGTGCCCCCTCGCACTACAGGTTAGTTTTCTAATTACAGAGCTAAGGGAGTATATTGTAACGGGGAGCGCTGAAACACCCTGTGAGCAGCTGGCAACGGAAGACAGGGGAGGCTCGGTTAGCCACGCCTTTCCCTCGTTTGTCTTCTAGTGGTGACAGCCAGTGGTCGGAAAGAAACATAATTGTGCGTCTGTTTTCCTTCCACCTGGTTCTCGATCTTTCTGTTACCAGAACAATCGTGTAAACACCAGAAACCGGCGATATTCCTATAAAGAGGGTTACAGACAGACAGTGTGAGTCAGTTGTTGAGTTGGTTTTGGTGTAGTCAGTCAGTTGTTGGTTTGAGTTGGTCAATCAGTTGGTTAGTGAATGAGGACAGTTCTTGGTGTAAGAAGAGTTAGTCAGTGACGTGTTAATGAACGAAAGGATTGTGAATGAGAAGACTGTGCGTGCATCGGAGTTTATGTAATCGCGAGTACAAGTGAAGTTGTAACGGACGAACTGGTAAATTGTAACTGTGTGCAGCAAGTAATTTTATGTAATTGGCAAGTGTTAAACTGTAAGTCGGTAGAAATAAAGAACATTGTTGAGTGGTGTAATTGGACTTTTTATTCCACGAACCCACAAAGTCACACTGGCGTCAGAAGTGGGATATAACACAAAGTCACACTGGTGTCAGGAGGGGATATAACACGAAGTCACACTGGTGTCAGGAAGCGGGAAAACAACATCACCGAACATTACAACGATGGAGGCAGCATTAGAAAAGATTTTAGCGGAACTGCAAGAAATAAAGACGGCTAAAGACAACATCACCAGGAAGATGGAAGAAATGCAGGCCGAATTAACAGAGAAGCTGGAGACTAGAAATAACCTGGCCGCGGAAGTGCTGGAGACTAGAAATAACCTGGCCGCGGAGTTGAAACTAATCAGGACGGCTAGGGAGAACATCGCCGAGAAGATGGAACAAATGAAGGCCGAGTTAACCACGGAAATGAGAGCAGCGAATGACGGTCTGGCTACCGAAATGAAGGTGGCGAATGAGGCTCTCGCCGCCAAGTTTGAGGAACGGTTGGCCGGCGTGGGGGATGACGTCACGAACCCGGGCAAGCGGAAGGGTCAAGTAGACGACCGCCTTAATGAGTTAGAGGAAAAGGCCGACAACATCGCAAAACCCGTCACCCGCCTGACGGAGGAAAACCGGCCTTATGTGTGGACGGAGGACGCCGAAGACGCTTTCCAGCACCCGAAGGGGACCCTGTGCAGTGCTTCAATTTTGGGTTTCCCACAACCGGGTGGCGCCTTCATTGTGGACACCGACGCCAGCGACCATTGCATTGGAGGTGTCCTATCGCAGATCCAGGACGGCCACGAGCGCACAAGAGTGGAAGAGGAGGAGCGTGCCGCAGCAGTCCGAGTAGTTGTGGCAGTGCCTGCTGAAGGCTGGGATAGCGCAGGCCTGAGGAGGGAGCAGCTGGCGGACGCAGACTTGGGGCCACTCTTGAGGGAAGTGGACGCAGGGACGAGACCGACCTGGGAGGACATCGCACCGAGGAGTGCCACCTACAAGTCGCACTGGGCCCAATGGGACTCGTTGAAGACCAGAGTGGGCGTGCTGTTCCGGGTATGGGAGTCACCCGATGGGAAGGCGCAGAGAGGACAGTTGGTACTTCCCCGGAGTAAGGTCCCGGAAATCTTGGAGGAAGTGCACGCCGGTACTTCAGGAGGACACCTGGGAGCGAACCGAATGATTCACAAACTACGGCAGCGCTACTTCTGGCTGAGACTCCGAGCAGATGCTGGTGGTACACCTGGACCGCCTCGCACGCTACGATGGGGCTGTTCGAGGGCGAACAGCTTTGAGAAGGGAGCAGTGTAACGGGGAGCGCTGAAACACCCTGTGAGCAGCTGGCAACGGAAGACAGGGGAGGCTCGGTTAGTCACGCCTTTCCCTCGTTTGTCTTCTAGTGGTGACAGCCAGTGGTCGGAAAGAAACATAATTGTGCGTCTGTTTTCCTTCCACCTGGTTCTCGATCTTTCTGTTACCAGAACAATCGTGTAAACACCAGAAACCGGCGATATTCCTATAAAGAGGGTTACAGACAGACAGTGTGAGTCAGTTGTTGAGTTGGTTTTGGTGTAGTCAGTCAGTTGTTGGTTTGAGTTGGTCAATCAGTTGGTTAGTGAATGAGGACAGTTCTTGGTGTAAGAAGAGTTAGTCAGTGACGTGTTAATGAACGAAAGGATTGTGAATGAGAAGACTGTGCGTGCATCGGAGTTTATGTAATCGCGAGTACAAGTGAAGTTGTAACGGACGAACTGGTAAATTGTAACTGTGTGCAGCAAGTAACTTTGTGTAATTGGCAAGTGTTAAACTGTAAGTCGGTAGAAATAAAGAACATTGTTGAGTGGTGTAATTGGACTTTTTATTCCACGAACCCACAAAGTCACACTGGCGTCAGAAGTGGGATATAACACAAAGTCACAATATGCTATAGTCCGATTTTACAAATGAAAAAATATTTATATTAGCGTTTGTAGAATAATAATGAAAATAGTGACAACTGTATCTAATATGTGGCTCTTATGCTTTGGGTATTGTCATCTAGTGACAAAAAGTACATCGTTTGCACGTTCATAAAATTAGATTTCCAAATATTTCGGAGATCTAAACGGGAGATCAAAAGCTGCTTTCCATCAGTGTTGCATTTCTAAATTCATTACTTCTTATCACAGAAGCTATTTATAAATTAGACTCAATTTTATTACAGATGTAAAGGAACTTTTTCATCATTCACTGATATACTATTTTATAACATAAATTATTTTGTATTTTGACTTACTAAGGACGATTTTTTTCATAAGTACGTCATCCTTTAAGATTAATGAAATCTTTTTACAGTCATCATACACATTTCTAAGGCCAAGGAAGTTCCATAACAACGCTGAAACGTTGTTTTGTCAAGGGTAAGGTGAAAGGTCTTGAAACTGAAGCTTGAGTTGTGCTCAAAGGCTATGTTACAAATCATTTTATTCTGCAAAAGATTATCTGAATGTGGAATTATCCTGACAACCCTTATATAAGTAGAATCTATCTATTGTAATGATAAATCAACTTTTGATGCTTGCTAAAATCTATTTAAATGTATACTGAATAACGGACAATAAATGGTATCCATTGTAAATTAAACAGAGAGTTTTGAGATGTAACAAAACAAATGACGATTCCGAAGAAGCAAACAGATGCTAGGGAGGTGATATAAACAGACGATCTACGTAGGAGGTAAAACAGTGAAGGGCTAGGGAGGTGATTTAAATCCGCAATAAGCAATAATAATTAGTTCAAAAGCTCTTTTCGTTGACTTTTAGTCAAAAGCAGTGTGGCGTAGTGAAAGGAAATACTAGATATCTCAATAGATTCAAAGAAACTGATGCATATATACCAGTAAAAACATTAACATTCAAAGCTGTAGCGTTTCTGCCTCACGTTTAAGAGGTCCCGAATTCGAATCTTGGTCAAGGTGAGTTGGTGACTTGCCTGGATAAGGTTTTCTCTGGGGTTTCCTTTATCCTGAAAGACGAATGTCGGGTAGCACTACTCTCTATAGACCCCGGGCTCATTTGAGCTTCATTTCACCCATTACATTCATCGTCCGATATGACTTAAATTTGGAGGACGTAAATTACAAATAAAAAAAATAAATAAAACAAAAAAGACAAAACGATTCAAAGCTGTACAACATAAGAAATCTAAAATATACCTCAGTAAAAAGCAGTTCCCTCACGGTCCTTCATTCTAGTGAAGACCCAGCACAAATTACTTGGAAACGTTCCTTATCGACGGGAAGTAAATACCTAGTAATTTACAGGCAACAGGTTCTCTGGTAAATTCTGCCAAATACCGTCATTTTGTTAATAGGATTAAGCTCCTCCATTACGTGCACGTTAATACAGCCCTTCTTTAATATCCGTCATTAAAACCACGGCATATACATGTGCCAGAATACGTAAATCATAATAAGCTTACGACAATAATTGCTTGCATCATTAGGAGATACATCATCAGGATTACTACATCTACAGTAAATTATATAGCTGTTAAAACGCTCTCTTCAAAAATGAAAACCAACAATAAGATGCGCGCAATATTTACATGATTTTCATAACACAGTTTTATATAAAAATATCGCACAAATCCTGGCAATTTTTAATTAACACAGATTAAAATTTTGATTAAATTTATATATTTTGTAGTAACTAAAACAATAGATTTGTGAACAGCTGTCGTAACAGAAACCAAATAATATATAATTTAAATATATAAATACAAATCTATCCACTTTTAAATGGTATCTTTTATATTGCATTCTCTTTGCTCGACTACAAGAAAAAGAAATCTAATATTACACACATATAATTGTTTTTACCTATCCTTGAAAAAGCTAGCCTTAAATACCTTATATCCTGTTAATGAGGTAGAAATTTGTGGAAAAAATGATTTAATGCTTTTTCTCGTAGATACAGTGGTAATAAGGAACACAGTATATTCAAAATTATGCTCAAATATTCTAACAGCTGTTAGCTATCTGGTAACTTCAAATTAGCATCTTTTAAAGGGCACAAAATAAATAAAACAAAATAAAGTTAAACAAGAACAAAATTAAGTAATGATGACTTTACTTTTGAGAAGAACGTGAAAAATCCCCCCTCCCCAAAATTCCAAAAATAGGAAAGAACACTACAGTTATGGTTATCTTCATAAGTAAAATAAGGTAGAAGAAATTAAAAGAAATGAAATAAATATGAATTACCATAAACTCTGTACCTTAACGAAGTCTACAGTTTCTGTTCATTCAGCATATGTATTTCTTTTACGATTTATCGGTTATGAAACATTCATTCAGAATGAGGGGGACCTCGTGGGCTATTTACAAAAAGTTCACGATTTAGATTCACTTAATTTGTCTTGCAAACACCATAAAGTTAGAGCACTCAAATTAAAGTCATGAGAGATATTTTTAAGAAAATTAGGTTTAGCGAATAGTTTCCTTGCAAATATAGTTCTGGACTATAGGCTCATTTGGTAGATTTTCGTGTCGTATTTTTGAGAAGTGCTGCACTTAAAGATTTAGCTTTGGTATTTGTTGTGTTAATTGATATAAGTTCCGTTTATGCTATGTAAGGGCAGACACGTGAACAAACAGAGGGAGAAAAGCAGAGTAAATAATGAATTGCCCACTTTGGTAGCGTGGTGGTAGCATATCTGCCTCACGTTCCAGAGGTCCCGAGTTCGAATCTCGGTCAGGGTGATTTACCTGGGTAAGGTATTTTCCGGGATGTTTCCCTTATCCTGAAAGACGAATGTCAGGTAGCTCTAAGCTCTATGGACCCTGGGCTCATTTGAGCATCATTTCTTTCATTCCATTCATCGTCCGATATTACCTAATGTTGGAGGACGTAAATTATAAAAAATCATAATAATAATTATATAATAATTAATATATAATTATTTTAATGTTTAACAAGTATTTCTGGTGAAATCTTGGTGCCAAATTCATGGGTGAAATACAAGACTTAGTCTATGTGTTGTGTGCACGCAGCACGAATACGTAAAGCAATTACAAACTTCCTGTTTGATAAGCATATATTCCAACATTTAGACCAGGAAATAACCGCACAAAAAGTTACTTTACATTAGTAGTTTGCTTTAATATGATTTAACATTCGTAGCATTCTGAAAATTTTTACCAGTTTAGCAGTTATGTAACTGTCTTCCAGGACGAAGTGAACTTTAGAGACATTCCCAGAAAATTCACGATATATATTTCACTCGTGATAGAAACATTGAAATTGCATGGTAGTTTTGAAAAGTCAAACAATCCAACATGAAGGTTTTCAAGAAATTACTCCAACAATAAAGTACCCTTTGCATAAAGTATATTTTGACATTGCTATGTTTGTAACAAAATGACAAACGATATTAAATCATTATATATTAAAGATATTTATATTAGAATGCATAATCTGAATTTTCCTCTTCATTGAGAAGAAAGTTTGTGTCGTTCATAGATACCACGTATACATATTCCAATATATAATTAATTTCGAGTTTATTGTTTTGTGACCTAAGACATTTGTGAGATATGTGTTAATGATTCCAATCGTTCGCCTTGTTCCTTTTAAGTCGTGTCGACATTCCACTGTTTCTAACAGAGTCATGTATGGAGCATTGAATTTTAAGACCAGCATATCAGGTACAGTTCTTAAATAACCACCCCTGTTCCTTTGTATCTATAACGAATTATGTCATAATTTACTACTGAAAATATTTATCTAGATTAAACTAAACTGCAAGATTTGGTTTGTATACCCACTGATAGAGGATGGAATTTGGATTTCATTGCGGATTGCGGAGGGGATTCGGTACGTAGGCCACCGAGCTGGGCCCTTTGCTCCTATGCCCCCAAGTGGGACCACTCCCGGGAGGAAGGATGAGGTGAAGGAGACAGAGGGCGGCCGACCCAAGAAGCCACGACAGTACAAAGGGCAGGGTCCCTACAATTTACTTGGATAGAGACTTCCTCCGACAGGGTAGGACAACGAACTCGCTTCCCTAGAGCCGGACGGTACGAGTCCAGCAGCCGAGCCCTAATGGTCCCACGCAAGCGATCTGAGCTCCAAAAGTCCCTGGCTGGCGGTCCCGAAATGGTCCCAGAAGAGGAGCGGAGACCGGCAACAGACCTACCGGAGGAGGAAGTAGTTTTCCTCAGAGCATATCATCCTGTCATGCACCGCCGAGACACCCGCCGACACTTCTAACCCGAAAGAGACCATCAGATGCGATATGATATGAAATGATAATGGAGATGAAGTGGAGGGACAGAAAATTCGGGGGATGTAACTAACATATCCAGCATTCGCCTAGAAGCCCGGGAAAACCCCTGAAAAAACCATGAGTCAGGTAGGTCGGCCCCGGGAATCGAACCCGGTCCTTCCGAATGCGGTCCGCAGACAAAACCGTCTGAGCCATCCTGCTTGGTATGATAGAGAGTGAGAAAACGAATGTGGACTAGCTGTACTGCTTTTTAATGTATTAAGAATAAATACAACATTTAATGTATACATGTTTTCTTTATCAACTTCACGATTTTAAATGTATTGTGTTATTTAAACACCATAACAGCTTCCCAAATTGACTGAAATCACATGTGCATTTTTAAATGCGTCATTGCAAATTCCTAGTAGCACAAAATGATAAATGATTCATTTTATATTCCACTGTATGAATTTGGTTATAACGAAAATATGAAATGATTAGAGCGAACAATTAAGAAATGCCATGACTGTGCGGGGATGTAAGGGGTCAGATTTTTCGATGTCTTTACTTCAGCGTCCTGTAAAGAACATATATGGCGAAACGACACACACAAAATTAACAACAAAAAACATAAACTGGCTTCTCTTCTGTAACATATCGTACTTCTATAAGACTTTCCTTAGTCGTTATGTGAAGTCTAACATGCCATTAAAGTTGTATATACACAGCGTATAGGATTAACAAAGAAGCTTGTTTTGTAGAATCTTAATTCACAAGTTCAGAATCGCTGACGTTGAGATAAACATGACGTAAAGTTACAGTGAAAATATAAAGGCCGGTAAAATTAAAGTTTCGTGTTTATATCTGCAAGCCAATAAGAGCGCGTTTCTTCATACACCTCATCACGTATTTCTTCTGCACATAATCATATTTCTGCCTAAAGTTACAGAGCTGAAATATCTGGGATATTTATAAACATTGTAACAAAAAGAGATGTCATGACAGGTAGCGTATTTTGTGCGTAACGCACCTTAACTGATAGCTAACACTCATTAATTGTTCTACCTACACATACATAACCTCTTTTGTCGTCGCTTCGTAGGCCGCCATATTAGTTCAACTGCGCTATCCTGCTGTATACACCTCGGTTTTGGAGTGGTAACATAACTTGTTAAGTTAATACTTGAGCTTTTAGCTGTACTTGACCAGAATCTCTCTTCTTTTAGAGCACCGGATATCTTGAAAGCCCTTAGAGATTCTGAACTTAAATATGAAATTTAATGTTTACCTGTTAATGTTTATTTTTAGTGAGGTTATGTTCACGCATGCACTTAACTCATATCGCATCACATTCTTCATATAGTGCGATCCATTTAAACTTTAACCATTTCAATGGACCATAAGTTCTGAGCCAATAGTATGGCACACGTTACGGCAAACCTGTATGCCAGAGTTAAATTGATTTGGTTCACATGTGATTTGGGTTCTAATTGGAGCTATGAGTTCTCTTATCCTCAGGTGAATGGTTGTGGCAAATGGATTATGGTGGTTGTTGGGTACGCAGTCGTATTAATAACACCTGGTTCGTTTCAAAATTATTTAGTTTAGTTCTTACTAACTTTACTTATCGACTTGTATCGGTGACCATCTGTTAGTAAAATTCCTAACATAAATTCAATTTACTGGAAACCCTAGATTACTTGTTTAACGTTACTTCCGCGCGCTTTTTATTACTTCTTTATACGGTGACTACTTTGCTCTAATAAACTTCTAATGCTGCTTCCACTTACGCTGGTTGAGCTATTCTTAACTTCCCTACATTTCAGACTTATAAATCTTCGCTTCTCCACCTTAACGCCCACTCGCATGTCTTTCCTCTCGTAGTATCACCTTTTAAGTAAGTTTTTCTTACTTCGCGATTCAGTTCGAACCTTATTCTGATTCTCTCTATAACTTTATCACCTGAAAAATAGCTCACCCTTCCAAGTTCCGGGACTGTACCGCATTCCCTGTGAATATGGGACACCATATATAGGACAAACCGGAAAAGCCATCGCCACCAGAATAATCTAACGTGAACGGAGCATTCGTTTAATTTAACCTGAGAAGTCTGGGCTGGCAGAGCATTGTTACGATAACGACCATAGAGCTAATTTTCGGAAGACGACCATCTTGGCAAAAATTCAACAGTTACTGGGAGCGGAGAGTTAAGGAGACCTTGGCCAATTTCCTCTGAGAGGAGCACGCTTAGTCGTGATGCTGGATTTCAGTTCAGCTCATCTTGGAAACCGGCTTTAAAATGGAAATCCGTCGATTTAAGAAGCAAAGATCAATACAGCTTGATAATCAAGTTCAGTATTTACGTTTCTTTGACACAATTTTCTATACTCATGCAATCACCTGACCTGGCATTTAATTTACTGAAAACAGTCTTTTGTTCAGTAATGCACATTTTATTAGTGTTTTGTCTTTGTTTATATTGGTGGTATGTCCAGTGCTTCATCCGTGGTTATAACATTTTACAAATATTATGATGATGGGAGAGATGCACACTCCCGAAAGTTTGATATCTAATCATCTCTTCACCTGGCTGGCTGCCTGAGAATAAAGTGAATGAATCCCGATATTTCATAGCAACCTAAACGTTCAGTCACGTGTTGGGTTACCTGGTTTGGAGTAGTGTAGATTATGTTATTATTTTGTACCGTTTACAACATAAGGAAATCAACTGGACAAATAAGGTGCTTCTGCAATTGCGGCTATCCAGATTTTTCTTCTGGTGCTAATTTAAAACGTTACTTCATCATAATTTCTTCCACTTTTCAATTCTTGATTCATTCACTAAAGAAATAAAACTTTTGTTGACGTACTAAGTAACTCAGTTAAGGAATTACACTTTGTTGAAAAACAACTTAACAGATCTCTAGGTAAGAGCAAGAAGCAAGTAAAATATTTTAGGCTTTGTTTCAAATGAACTGCACTACCAGACATTAGCTAAAGTGACTGAAGTTTTGGAACAAATTGAACTTGAAATTATGTCTGTAGTGACATTGCCCACTTGAAGAATGAAAGATTGACATCGTGTAAATGAGAACATCTGTTTCCCAATATAAAGAATTACAAAGATGATTTACTAACTGCGTGATGGTGTGCATTTGGTATATGACATTTGTTGTGCAATACGACTCCAACAAAATTGTGAATTAAAAGTCCGAGTTGTAGATATTCCAAATGTTCTTTATTTACGTAGAAATACACTTTTAAATTCTCACGTAACAACATTACGTCACATACACAACACAATCTACCAAGGTCAATGACCACACAAACAGCGTTCTTTCTGATTACATCTGTTTACAACGCTCCTGATATGTCTCTCGGTTGACGACTACTGCTCTGTTTTACGACTCCCCTGCCATGTCACAATCTCTCATATATACCTCCATTGATCATTTCTAAACTGTTCTAAAACAAACCAGAAACCGAATAATCTCTATCAATCAAGAAGTAACTAGAAATTTCCATTTACCTTACTTATCTTTATCTCCTTTATCTCCGCTATCTTTATTTCTCGGCTCTTTGTTTACACAAGCCGCGCTATTGTAGATAGCAGGTTCGCAACAATATGTCCACTGTTCCCTAATCGAAAATTTATACGAGTGTAAACTATGTTTTCTTATACCTTTTGTTTTAGCTTTATAACAATGTTCACATTTAGAATTATTAGCATATAAAAAGTGAATATGATATTCTAGTCCATAAACACCAGCCATTGATGATAACCTTGTTCTCTCGAACACCGGAAATCCTGCACTTCTTTTCAATTCCATACAACTGCTTTCCAATGCTCGTTTTAGCAATTTATTAGACAGAGTTAGTTTTTTTCTTACAGTGAAATGTCATTTCAGATTTACACTATAGTTATCACCTTCCATGTCTTCTTAGTATCTTATTAAAAAGTATATGCTCCACACGTTTACCTTGATTATACTAACTGGAATCTTTCTCCCACTTGGCTGAGCTTACTTACACGACTCTGTGAAACTTCTTATAAAGGATCTTCCAGAGACGTTCTTTGTGCCTCTGAGCAACCTGTTTAACGTCACCTCACATGGATAAGCTTATTTAATACACAAAAATGTACGTCATATCTAAAAATGTAGCTATGGTAGTAAACTGACGTCATGGAAGAAGTTTGTGGCTTTATTTAAGTGACATCAGTTTCGTAGGTGTGTGAGGTAAGTTAAGGCGCGTGGCTGGAAGGTCAACCACATACCAATCTTAGTATTTGAAAGTGTTGCAGAAGATGTTGCTGATGCACTTGATATGGTTAACAGCTTTGGCAGTGCTTTCGCTCAGAAATCTACTCAACCTGGGTTTCTTACATTTATGGCTCAAGGTTTCTCGTTTTGGTCTGCAAAGCTCAAGGTTACATCTTTTCATTTGATTATTTACTAGTGCCACTCATAATTGGTTTACGAATTTTGTTATTACACTCTGCTGAAGAAAATGAAGTTGTGGTCGAAATGTGTAACCGTGTGGTTTCATGCCAGGTTCGTAGATAAGTGTGGAGTGACCATTAAGGTATCCCATTGGTGTTGTGGCTGTAAAGTTATAGCCTACTTATTCAAATCAGTAGGACCTACGCCTACGTCGTTCAAATGTAGACCAAATTGTATGGATATCATTCAGGATCATGATGCATTCAGGATGGCGAGAGGAGGGACTATCCCACACACCTGAAATATGCGTCTATCTTTACCAGTTACTAAGGACTGCGTAATCTGGCATTTGCGTTTCAATATGTGTCTCCGCTACTAACTATTGCCTCTTTTACAACACAGTGCTGGATGAACTTTCTAGAATGAACACACTTATTTCAAGCCTTTATGTTTGTGGAAGCATCTAAACAATTATGCTATTGACAGTCAGAGCAATGGCCGATGAATCTAAGAAGACCATGTGCCTAATAATTTGCCTAAGTTTATGATACCAAACTGCAGAGTCAGTTTTCATATTAAGGTTTGTGTTTATATTACAAGTCTGAGCTATTTTGAATGAGCACCGTCGAAAGCTAGCAACTGATTCCCTCAGAGCAGTTCAGAGCTATGGAACTAATATCCTACTGTACAGTGCATCGGTAATGTAACTTCCACAATTATACACGTAGTGGAAATTAATTGTTCTTTCACATTAGCCGTATGTAGAACGCACTATGAAAGGGTAGAGCTAGACTGAAAAATTCAATGCCATACCCGGGATTTGAACCACGGATCTTCTGCTCTCCGTCCAGCCGCTCTAAACTATTGAGCTACGTGACAACATGGCATTAAATTCTCCCACTGACTCGTGTTTTTCCCGGTAAACCACTAGGAGTCCTCATAAAAACATGAAGCAGTTATCTTAATGGCGACTTACTATGCTGTAAGTACTTCAAGGCCCGGGCTTTATAGTTCGGACCACTATTAGGTACAATAAATGGAAATTAATTGTTCTTTCACACTAGCCGTGTGTAGGACGCACTATGAAAGGGTAGAGCCAGATTGAAAAACACGAGTCAGTTGGAGAATTCAGTGTCATATTGGCACGTTGACCATAGTAGCTCAATGGTTTAGAGCAGCTGGAAGGAGACCAGAAGATCCATGGTTAAAATCCCGGCTATGGCATTGAATTTTTCGGTCTGGCTCTACCCTATTCACGTAGTGTCGTATGTATTCCTGGTCACCTTCGACTGTCTGCGAATATAATGATTAATTTTCCAACAGACGTATTAGCCAAACAAACCAGTGTTACATTATCTGACATACAGCCGGAAGACTTTAGGCTTGTCGTATGATGTTGGCTTGATGAGTGGTCTGCTCTCCGAAGAAATAACTTTGGAGTAGAGTCATAAACTCGTTTGTCTCGTCTATAGATTACTTTACTTGGAAGCGTAATCACCACTTAAATTTTACGCATGGTTACCCCTTATAGCGCTTCGTGTTTCCCTCTTTTTGTATTGATGCTTATCTGTGATGTTTTCTAATGACGCTTATGGCCTTAGTTGAGCGTCCTTATAAATAGAGGAATTACGGCATCATCCAAAATACGAGCCACACACCATAATGCGAGCCATCTTCTTTGATGTGTAGGCGTTAACACTACTAATGCCCATAAAAGTGGTTAATGGGTGTGGATAAAACGAAAGCAAGAATTAGTTCAGAGATAATTAACCCTTAAGTTATTAGGTGCTCATATTTTCATAGGAAAAATCTGAGTTTGCCCTTCCATGATATTCTCTTCTGTACAAAATATGTTTAAAAACATTTGTTCCTCTATGACTATCATGTTAACTAAGATAAACTTTTGCATGTATATCAGATAATCTTGTTAACATTCTTATACTGCACGATTAATATTATATTGGTTATACTATGCTCTAAGCGATTATATAATATTTGAAGTTGGACAATATGTTTCCCTGAAATTCTACTTCACTTTAATGCTCAAGGAATAATAATTTTAATATCGACTTACCATTTCAGAAAAATATTATTAGAAACCTCATAGAGTAAGAAAAGTAATAAGTATTGGAAACTCAGATACTTCAAAGGAAATAGTTCACTCCACAATAAGGCATGTGCTTGACCCACTGTGTATTTTAATAGATTTACATTGCTTGTGAAGCAATGCTTGGCTAAGTTTTAAGTTCTTGTGTTATAACAAAGTCGTCAACAACCAAAGCGAATTCTGAAAATATTCCTGTAAAATTCAAGATACACTTTCATGAAAATAGTTTAAACTAAATTATCTTACTCAACACTTTAGAATCATTATTTACAAAAGAAAACTCCCGAAAATGCTTCTACCTAATGTTAGTGTGAATGAAGAGTCTTAAAAATCTTTATGTTAGTTTATTAAAAGATCTGGAACTATAATACTAAGTATATTATGAGGGCTGTTCAGTAAAGAATGATCACTATTTTTTGACACCGTACCTTTACTCATCCTCATACTTTTGATGGTCCTTCTCAAAATAGTCTCCCCTGAATGCGATGCACTTATCCCAGCGTTTCTACCAGCCTTCAGAGACATGCTGGAAATCATTTTTTGAGAGATCCTTCAAAATCGCCTCCGCAGCCTTCACCACTGCTTCTGATGATGGATAATGCCTCCCATGAAGGCATTTCTTCAATGTCAGGGAATAGAAAAAGATCACATGGGGGAGGGTGAGAGACGCACTTCATGTTGATTTTTGCAAGATATTCAGCAACAACTTTGGCAATATGCGGCAGCGCATTATCGTGGTGCAGCATCCAGCGTGCTTCATGGAAATGTGGTCTTTTGCACCTGATATTGACTTGCAATGTTTGCAGGACATCCCTGTAGTTTTATCCAGTTACTGATGTGTGTGCACTTACAACATGCTGATAAACCATTCCAGGAATATCAAAGAATAAGATGAACATAACTTTCCCAGCAGAAGCAACCACTTTTGCTTTTTTGGGGGTTGGTGATGAAGGAGATTTCCGCACTGAGCTTTGCTGTTTGCTCTTAGAATCAGAATGATGTAGCCAAGTTTCATCAACAGTGCCTTTAAAAAAAAACCTTAGGTCCACCAACGTCGATGAATAAAATGAGTGAAATATTCGTCTTTCAGTATAAGGGAAAACCCCGGAAAAAACTTATCCAGGTAACTCACCCTGACCGATATTCGAACTCGAGACCTCTTGAACGTGAAGCAGACACACTACCATCTACGCTACCGAGCCGGGCTCATCAACAGTGGTTACGTTTGAAAGAAACTCCGGATGTTCCTCTAACATCAATTTTAACCGCATGTAGACCTGGATGCGAATGTCGTTTTGTTCGGGAATCAACAGTCTTGGAACCCATCCCAAGCAAACACGTCTCATGTGTAATGTTTCTCTCACCAATGTCTAGGTGACACTCAGTGAAATGTTCAGTACTTCAGAAAGTGATCTTAAGCTAATTCGTCGATTCTCTCTCACAATGGCAGCAGCAGTGTTGATGTTTTCTTCCGTAAGAGCAGTAACTAGAGCACCGAGTCCACCTTCCTTTGAAATTGATTGTCTTCCCTTTTTACACATATTAAACCATCTTCAAGCTATGCTGTGGGGAAGAAAAGACCCTCCGCATGCCTCCTGTAACACTGTATAGACGTCAGCTGAAGATTTGTTGAGACGAAAGCAGAATTTCAAAGCCGCATATTGTTCCTCGCGTGTTACCTCCATTGCAGTGGTAGGCGATACTGAACATGTCTGAACTTGCCTGGTTCTCACAGGCGGAAACCAGCAGCATCAACAAGAAACTGCTACGGTGTGTTTGTTTCACATTAAGCTAACAGAATACAATAAGAACTATGAAAAATTATGACCGTAAAAAAATTTAGGATCATTCTTTATTGAACAGCCCTCGTATATAACCACACTTTCTCCTTTGAGTTCACACACGCGCACGTGCGCGCACACACACACACACACACACACACACACACACATACAGTCAGACACAGCAAGATAGAGACAGGAAGAAAGAGAAACATACATATAACTGCTTTTTATATAATAAGGCTTTTCATTTGTTTGGCAGTCTAAAACCATAAATTTTGCATCCAAGGATACTGCATCTAGGATACTGCTAGCATGTGTAGCTGTGTTGAGCGATGCCAACTGTAGTACAAAAAGTGGAAGCCTGGGCTAGAATGAGGTTGGTCTTCTTCTGATCGTGAATTTCCTAATTTGTCTATTTGTCCTGATTGCTGTAATCGAGGTTGAGAAATGTGAATAGGATAAAATCAGGTGTTAGTGTATCTCTTGATTTATTCCGAAATAAATAAATACCTGTCGGACGCAAAAACGGAATACTTTCTCGGATAAGTGTGCAATTCATTCATGATCTAAGTTGAACGTATATAAAGAATACAAGTTTTTTAATATTAGAGGAAAATAATACGGGAATGGAAATGAGAATAGCCTACAGATTAGTGAAATGTGAAGCAAAGAGAATGATTAACTTGAATGAAAACAGAAATAATTTTATTGCCTTAAAGGAAATAATAAAATTTAAGTGAACTTTGTAGAAGGGAGATAAGTTTAGCACATTATTTACTGAATGTAGGATACAAAGAAATACAGAGAAAAGTGAAATAATATAGGGAATGATTTAGTTGAACGAAGAACTTTACAGGCAAACATTGAAAATAAATATGTAATGTGTTTGTTAATGACGCTATCAACTACTACGAGTACTTATACCAATACAACCGGTGTGTTGAAGTTTCATTACGCATAAACGCATTTACATAGTATATTTACAGACATGGAGCAGTCTCTTTTTAAACACACTTAAAGAATGGAAATTCATTGTTCTTTCACACTGGCCTTGTGTAGGCTAAAGTATGGAATGATAGTGTCAGACTAAAAAATTCAATGCGATAGCAGGGATCTGAACCACGGATATTCTGGTGTCCGTCCAGCCGCTCTAACCATTGAGCTACTATGGCCAACATGCCGACATCAAATCCCGGCTATGGCATTAATTTTTCACTCTGACTCTATCTTTCCATATACTTTACCCTACACACGGCCACTGTGAAAGAACAATTAATTTCCATTAATTAACCTAATAGTGGTTAACTATAAAGCCCGGGCTTTAGAGTACTTACGTGCTGTAAGTCGCCATTAAGGTAGTTGTCTCATGTGTTTATGAGAACTCTTAAGTGGTATACTGGGAAAAACACGAGTCAGTTGGAGAATTCAATGTCATGTCGGCACGTTGGCCATAGTAGCTCAAGGGTTAGAGCGGCTGGACGGCAACAAGGAGATCCGTGTTTCAAATCCCGGCTATGGCATTGAATTTTTCACTCTGACTCTATCTTTCCATATACTTTACCCTACACGGCCAATGTGAAAGAACAATTAATTTCCATTAATTAACCTAATAGTGGTTAACTATAAAGCCCGGGCTTTAGAGTACTTACGTGCTGTAAGTCGCCATTAACGTAGCTGTCTCATGTGTTTATGAGAACTCTTAAGTGGTATACTGGGAAAAACACGAGTCAGTTGGAGAATTCAATGACATGTCGGCACATTGGCCATAGTAGCTCAAGGGTTAGAGCGGCTGGACGGCAACCAGAAGACCCGTGGTTAAAATCCTGGCTATGGCATTGAATATTTAAGTCTGACTCTATCTTTCCACACCTACACAACTATGGATTTCTGCGGCTTTTAACCAGGATTATGAAACCAACACCTTACAAAACGAAACAATCACACCGACATCAAAGAGGAAGAAATAAATGAAGAGAGGGTTTTATAATAAACTTAAGGTAAAAAGGGATCGGAAGTGTCCAGAAAAAAGAAGAGTGAAAGGAAATCAAATGAAGCGAAAGGCAGGCATAGCAAAGGGAAGCAAATGTTGCAAGGCAGTGCTGAGGAGCAGAGAGCCATACTGTATGGAAATATTGTAAAGCGAAATGCCTACAATAAATACATTCCAATAGAAATTGAATCTACATCTGAGTCCACACACTTCCCTCTCAAATCAACACGTAATGGACCTCCTGGGGATCAGAATTGCAGGAGCATATCTCGGAATTGCTTACATTTTACGCTACCCTGTCATTTTCCCTGTCTATCGTAAAACGTGATTTCCCATTGCCTACTGTGTTTGTCCTCTCATAAAAACAAAACAATTTTGCACTTTCCTAGAGCAGAGTCAGATACTTTAAGAATTTGGAAGTATCTCTGTGAATTTCTTATATTGCCTAACCTACTATACCCAATTAAGTATTTATTCTATTATCTGTCATCCCCTATACCAGTTATGCTATGCTTCTATGAGTAATTATCTTTCTTTTTTAGCCAGCACTCGCATAATTACCGTTTCGAGCGACAGGTTCATGCTCAAATAATACATTAATATTTTATTGCTTGTGTATTTACTGTTATTCGTACCATTTAATTAGCTTTCCTTTTGCTCCATTCTTATTTCAACTTTAGATATGGTTAATCCTAAGCTTTGTTAATTATGTATTTTAAAGACCTTAAGGCGTTTTGATAAGTTGACAATCTTTCGCTTAATGTAATCTTTCTCCCAAAGCGCTACAGCTTCTGTCAAAGCATTCGTAAAAACCACATTCTCGTGAGAGAAAGTAAAAGTGCAAGAATAATTCACATACTTGGTGAGAGACAATAAAAGTGCAAGAGTAATTTGCATACTTAATAATTCAACTTACACTAAATATATTTTATGTTCTCCTACAAGGTAGTACTTATATGTATGTACTTTAATGTACCGAGTGAGGTGGCATCACGTAAACTGTTTCCGACACTGCAGAGCAGCTCATTAACCCACGAGTTTTTCGTCGCCTTATCTGGGCCGCAAATACATCCTTTTGTGATGGACATTTATGTCCCCATATCTGCTTGTTATAAACTGTTTTAGGATGGTACAACGTGACGATGCCTGCAAGTTGTAGGCGGTAGGCGTACGCGAGTAAAAGTCACTTCCCCGTCGATAGACGGTGCTGGATTCCGAAGTGAGCCGCTCCATGGTGAACAGCTGAGGACCATTATGTATTTGAAATGGGAAGGGTTGTGGAGTCCAGCTAATCAGACGCCGTATCACACTCAGCGTTGCCAGCTTGTTACCCCACTCCTTTTATATTTCTCTCTCTCTCGCACACTCATACAACATGCAGGTCTGCTTTGCGCAGACGTAAGGGCAAGCAAATTATATTTTACACACTTTTACAGTGATGTATTTGCCAAAATCAAAATTGGAAAAAAGCATTTTCGCAAATGATGTATATTTTAAAATACTATAATTATTGTTTATGAATTACCTATTTTTCTAATCCAATGGAACTGCCAGTGGCTCATCGATATCGCTATCAATATCACTTCCGTTAAGAGACAATTCGTCATTGTCACTATCTTCATCGTCTGAGTTTGCAAATGTATGATTATAGGTTCCAAAATCTCGTAACATGTTATTTATTTCTTAAAATCGTCTTCTTGAAGGTTCTCTGCATGCCTCACGCAGTTTTCCCACTCCTGTTGCGTTACCTTGTCAATTTCTACGTGATCAAGTCATTTAACGTCCGCCAGTTTAAAAGTATTATTTCTGTTTGCAATCCCCCATTTTAGTTGAGCCCACACCAACTCATTTGAATTATGTTGGCAGTAGTAGGTAAGGTGGGAGGTGTATTACCTCGTGTCCCGTTTCAGTTGCATGTTGATCCAGCTGATACACTTTTTCCGTGTTTTTAAACGGAAGTACTCTTTGAAATAACTGACTTTCAGTTTCTGTTTTCAATTTTTTTTAAAAAATGTGTACACCATAAAAGTAATACTTTGAGCCTGACTTCGCAATACCTGCCTTTTTGACTCGCCACTAAATTCACCGCAAGAAGCCATTGCACTATTTAACTCTTACTCTACTGATATGTAAAGAACAAGTGAATGACATTGATCTGAAGTCTCTAGAGTAAATAAACACTTCTTATCCAGCATTCATTCATAAACATAAGCATACAGCGTTCCACAGACTAACAGGAAATAAAGTGTTTGCTCTTTCTTGAATTTAACAACTTGGCTTATTCACAGTAATTCTTTCATCCGCCATGTCAGTAATTTAAATTTCAGTTCTGAGTAATTAAAAGTATATCTACATACATACACACCAATCACTTTGAGCTCCCTAGAGTGAACAGAGATTACGAACCATTCTTAAACAAAGATATAATGTGACCAGACATGTTCTGCCAGGGCAGCAGGAAATTTATTGTTTCCTCTCGCTCGAACTGGCTTATTCAAAGTAATTCTTTTATCACGTTATGTCAAACATTTACGTTTCAGTTCTGAGTAATTACAAATATACGTACACGCATACATGCCAACCAATAATGATAGTCATGCAGTGCTTACGTCGCGATGTATTCTTATAATACAGGTAATAGTGGTTTATTTATTTGTATTAGAAAAACCATATGAACTAAAAATATTGTGTTTTCATGGTTATGTTAGATACATTACTCTCTACCTTCCACATGGATCAGTTTCGGCAAAATCTGAATGTTTGTCTTAGCGCAAATAGTATTTCATATAGATTGATTAGGCTGGCGCTCCTCACACACCACTTAACGGGAATGTAATACAACACTGCAGAACTCTGGTTGGTTGCTCACCTAGTAGCACTCAAGGACAAACATCTTCCCATTTGAAACACATAACAGGCATTGTTGGCTGGGGTCGCTCGGTGTCAGTTGCTTTTAATCTGGAAGCATTAGGGATTCCCTATATAGATGTGCCCATTGGCATTCGAATCCGGTCTCTTCGCTCAGTCTTTCCCGTCATTCCTCCCTCCCAAGGGTGATGTTAGTAACATAAAATGCTATATATCTAATGTGTGGTGCTCTTCAGTGTTCGCGGGGGCTCATTGTTAGTATGCAACTTTATAGCTACATGCATAAATTGAATATATGCAAAAGACAGAAACAGAGAAAGATCGAGGCAGTGAGGACAAGAAATTGAGTAAATATATCGAAAATGGTGTTACAAAACGTCATATCCGAGTAGAGGGATAAAAATATTTAATACGACAATGCTAGGGTATTCTCAGCAACAGTTAGAGTATAATTTTTAATAAAAATACAAAGATCATTTTCTTTCGCTTTAAAGTAATACGGAACATGAGATGACCTTTGGAATAAATTCTACTCGAATGGAAACCACCGAACATAAAGTTGACGACTGGTATTGAACTACAGACGTGTTTTTTTATGAAGATAAATTGTCACATAAGAAGCCGAAACGTTTTCATTGCTATGGAATTCTGAGATATTTTACCATGAAGGAGTTCACTTCTCTAAATAGTTCTGTGTGATAAAACTAACTTAGGTATATGTGTAGCAAGAGGTTGTCACAAGCGACTAGCATAGTTCAGTAGTTCTATGGGACTCAGTACACATCAATTTGTTTTCCTTGGGTACCCAAGGGTCTCCAGAATCCCCACTACAGTCATTCTTGCCACTCCCAGTACCTGCATGCGAGGTGTTATGATCTCCAAATTCTTGGTACACTGCTAAGCAAACATCGTGATCTAGGATACTCAGGGTTACTCATTATTCAATTTCAAACTGAGCAGACCCCAACTACTCTCTAATGTAGTGGAGAGTGCAGCTATTGCCAAATTAATTGGCCGCAAAACATATATTGGAGCGTTTTGAAATAAGCCTCATGTCTATATGAAGCTGATCGCTATATAACAATTTTATATTCCATATTGACAATTGCAACTAACAAAAGAATGGAGAAGGGCTATCAGAAGACAAGTAATATTATAAAACCGATTTAATAAATATAACGTTAACAATAATGACGATAGAATAATATCAACAATAATGACAGACCAATTCCATGTAATTGTTAATAAATTGTCAATTTTTTAAGATATTCCATGTGCAGGCTTGGACCATACTGCGTTGAAATACCAAGTTTTTTATTCAAAATCTTTTCATATCAGTTTTTTGGATCCATGGCACAGAATGTGAAAATGTATGCTTAAATAAGAACATGACGTATTGCCTCACATAATTCTCTCTACTACTGTACAAATAATTATTAAGTAAAGGCTTATTCGTCTAATTCATGCTAATCGATATATACCTATTAAGAAATGATAATACTGCCAATTTTTACTAGGTGTAGAGGGTATGTGGGAATACCTATATGGCGTTAAACGATACTCCAGATATTCTGTGCACTTTGTCACAATTTAAGAACTTTTAAATTACATTTCCTCAACAAAAAAACAAATTTTATACTTCTATGCAACGTACACAGTAATACGAGTTTGCTTATCTTCTATAATTTACCAGTTTTGCAAATGATATACAGAATGTACAGGACTTCAGTGGCTGTTAGATAATTTATACTTTCTATTTGTTCATGACAATACTTTAAACATTGGTAGTTTAATTAAAATGGTTATAAGCAGAGACGGGAAGTTTAAACATTATACGTGAATCATTAAAGAGGCGGCAAAAGGCAGAATAAGTACTAAAACAGAAAATAAAAGTTCATTGCACAGTAAAACGCATTTATTTAATGTATTACACTATTCAATAACTCGATCGTTAAAGAACTTCAAAGCTTAAAACAAAATGCTACTGATATAATTGATAAAAAAATGAAATATATTATATCTTCCATTGTGTCATCACAACATTTGCTGATGTAAACTTAGAATTTTCGACTCAATGTTGCCATTACTGTTAGAAGCAAGAAATCGTCTTCTCAGTAGCTTTGAAAAATGCATTTTTGAGTTTGACTGTGCCGATATGCTGTGATATAAAATGCGACATTTTCGTAGTTACGGAATCCTCGGACAATAACGTCATAATGAAAACTGGAAGTTAAACACAGTTAGTCCGTGATTATTATTGACTTTTAAAATAAACATAAGCGGTAAGTCAAAATCTTTCTCTGATCTATACATTTATTTGAGCGGCAGAATTTATTGTTTTTTTTTTTTTTTTTCAAGTAGAGGAAAAATGCATTTACGCACTAATCCTGGGATTGGCGTGTGGGACTCCTCTGGGGGGTTCGAACCACCAGCCCTATCCACTAAAAACTTCCACCGGTGAGTATTCGGGAGAGGATGTGCAGCAGTACCGCAATTGCACCTGCGGATTCAGGGTGAGGATATAATGGTCAGGCGGTGGCCTGGACCTGGAGAGAAGGCGCCAGTACATGAGCATCACCGAGGCCCTGCTCGTGCCCTTGGAATTTCAGGTTAACAGGAAAATAATGCACAGAATGAAGGTCGGTTATGTTGTCCACAACTTAATGACAAAAATATGCATCCGGGAAGTAACTTTCAGTGTCACAGTCTAACGGTTACTAAAATAAAATGTACCTGAAAGTGTTAATTAATAATTAATAAAATAACAGAAATAAATGGTTAAGTTAAATGCAGAGGTTCTACTCCCATTAGCGCTGGACCCGCAGGACCAAGGACCCTGGCCTCCTTCTTCCCAGGAGCGATGGATTCTTCGGGGCTCTTTCCATGGAGCAATACCTGATTTCTTAAAAAGCCCCCCCCCCCCCGCTGAGCACAACGTCAAGACGAGATGGAAGTGTATATGCCACTTACGTGCGTCAACCCCGCAGGGAAGTCTACCGAAAACCTCGGTAGAGCCGCCTGGTGATCTAGCACACCTTCTACTAGCTCTGCAGGCTAGTACCCAGGACTTATGAGGCAACCCTCTACCCCCTCCGGACGGCCGTAGGCTGGCCGGAGATACCCAAATCCCCGTGGGTGTCGGGAACACACTGCCCCTTCGAGTCCAACCCAATCCGAACAACTCCCCAACTGGAGGGGCTCAACTGTTCGGCCCGAGGTTCCTATAGTAACGTCAGAAGTATCACGAGTGCTAGGGTTACGCAGCACCCTCACCTCGGCAGCTGAAGGGGACGGATTCCCTCCCCTACGGGAAACAGAAATAAATAATAGGTACTTTTTGAAATAAAGTCAACAAATACCAGTTATTTCGTAAAATAGTCATTTATAATAAAAAGGCAGAAAAAGGCAACGAAATATTTCATAGCGTGTTTAGTTAAGCTGTTGACAGCAAGATCTCTACTTCTGGTTGGATTCAGTAAAATCCAAAATGTGTGTTTCAAGTGACACTCTGTATCCTACTTAAGGGTAGAATACAATATCTTTTCGAACTATTACGTACATGATATAGAAAGCACAAAAAGGAGTTTTGACTAGTTCAGCTTGTTTTAGTGTATAGATCCTTGAGCATCATTCATGCGTTGCAGCATCAATCCCTTTCACAACATGGAACAGTCTCGTGTGACGATACAGAAGGCAAGGAGGGCTATAGCTGTATATGAATGAAGCCTGTAGCCGATTTCTTTCTCGCCGGCGGAAACTCAAAGCTGAATGGTACAAGGAATCTCTATTCACATTCATGCCGCTCGATCAAACTGGAAGCGAATTTCAAATCACATGAGCATTGTGAGGTCCAAATACATATCGATAGAGCTCCAGTAATACATATCACCCCAGAGAGGGAAAGCCTGGCTGGGTGGAGTGGCTCTAAATCCTTTCATGTACGTATCACTTTAGATTTTTGTAACCATCGCATCTCTTCAATACACAAGAGACTATTTTAATGTACATCTCTATGAGAAATACGTCTAGATTCCGCTGATTTATGTTTCAGTGGATAAAAAATTTAAAAGTAGCACGGATACATCAGATTTTCATTTGTTAGCACCCCCAGACCTTTAGTTGAGAAGAGCTATGCTTTTGTTTTCGCTGTTACAATTGGCTCCTGGGATTCAGAATTCCATGATTATAAAACATGTAGAAAATGCTGTGCGGATGAACACATGAACTTTACTTTCCCCGCCACTGGTAGCTATTCCTAGCAAAATATTTTTCTATCCACGTGTTGTTATGTTCGTTAGAAGTTAGTCAGGGATAACAATTTTAAGCCTTTTAACTTCTCATCAAGTTACATTCACAAAATCGTTTTCGTGTAGATATTGTAACGAGACCGCTAGAACACCCTGTACCAGCTGCGAACGGAAGGTAGGGGGGAGGCTCGTTAGCCACACCTTCTCCTCGTTTGTCTTGTACTGGTGACAGGCTTGTGGTTAGGGGAAAACATGACTGGTCGTCTGTTTTCCTTCTACCTGTTTCTCGATCTTTCGTTTACCAGAACAATCTTGTAAACACCAGAAACCGGCGATATTCCTATAAAGAGGGTTACAGACAGACAGTGTGAGTCAGTTGTTGAGTTGGTTTTGGTAGTCAGTCAGTTGTTGGTTGTGTTGGTCAATCAGTTGGTTAGTGAGTGTGAGCGAGAAGACAGTCGCAGTTCTTGGTGTAAGAGTTAGTCAGTGACGTGTTAATGAACGAAAGGATTGTGCAACGGGAATGTACGAACTGTGTACTAGTATCGGAGTTTATGTAATCGCGAGTACAAGTGAAGTTGCAACGGACGAACTGGTAAATTGTAACTGTGTGCAGCAAGTAATTTTATGTAATTGGCAAGTGTTAAACTGTAAGTCGGTGGAAATAAAGAACATTGTTGAGTGGTGTAATTGGACTTTTCATTTCACGAACCCACAAAGTCACACTGGCGTCAGAAGTGGGATGTAACACAAAGTCACACTGGTGTCAGGAAGCGGGAAAACAACATCACTGAACATTACAACGATGGAGGCAGCATTAGAAAAGATTTTAGCGGAACTGAAAGAAATGAAGACGGCTAAAGACAACATCATCAGGAAGATGGAAGAAATGCGGGCCGAATTAACAGAGACGCTGGAGACTAGAAATAACCTGGCCGCGGAACTGAAACTAATCAGGACGGCTAGGGAGAACATCGCCGCAGAGTTGAAACAAATGAAGACGGCAAACAACATCGCCGAGAAGATGGAACAAGTGAAGGCCGAGTTAACCACGGAAATGAGAGCAGCGAATGACGGTCCGGCTACCGAAATGAAGGTGGCGAACGAGGCTCTCGCCGCCAAGTTTGAAGAACAGTTGGCCGGCGTGAGGGATGACGTGACGGAGCTGGGCGAGCGGAAGGGTCAAGTAGACGACAGCCTTAATGATTTAGAGGAAAAGGCCGACAACATCGCAAAACCCCTCACCCGCCTGACGGAGGAAAACCGGCCTTATGTGTGGACGGAGGACGCCGAAGACGCTTTCCAGCACCCGAAGGGGACCCTGTGCAGTGCTCCAATTTTGGGTTTCCCACAACCGGGTGGCGCCTTCATTGTGGACACCGACGCCAGCGACCATTGCATTGGAGGTGTCCTATCGCAGATCCAGGACGGCCACGAGCGCACAAGAGTGGAAGAGGAGGAGCGTGCCGCAGCAGTCCGAGTAGTTGCGGCAGTGCCTGCTGAAGGCTGGGATAGCGCAGGCCTGAGGAGGGAGCAACTGGCGGACGCAGACTTGGGGCCACTCTTAAGGGAAGTGGACGCAGGGACGAGACCAACCTGGGAGGACATCGCACCGAGGAGCGCCACCTACAAGTCGCACTGGGCAAAATGGGACTCGTTGAAGACGAGAGAGGGCGTGCTGTTCCGGGTATGGGAGTCACCCGATGGGAAGGCGCAGAGAGGACAGTTGGTACTTCCCCGGAGTAAGGTCCCGGAAATCTTGGAGGAAGTGCACGCCGGTACTTCAGGAGGACACCTGGGAGCGAACCGAATGATTCACAAACTACGGCAGCGCTACTTCTGGCTCAGACTCCGGGCAGATCCTGGTGGTACACCTGGACCGCCTCGCACGCTACGATGGGGCTGTTCGAGGACGAACAGCTTTGAGGAGGGAGCAGTGTAACGAGACCGCTAGAACACCCTGTACCAGCTGCGAACGGAAGGTAGGGGGGAGGCTCGTTAGCCACACCTTCTCCTCGTTTGTCTTGTACTGGTGACAGGCTTGTGGTTAGGGGAAAACATGACTGGTCGTCTGTTTTCCTTCTACCTGTTTCTCGATCTTTCGTTTACCAGAACAATCTTGTAAACACCAGAAACCGGCGATATTCCTATAAAGAGGGTTACAGACAGACAGTGTGAGTCAGTTGTTGAGTTGGTTTTGGTAGTCAGTCAGTTGTTGGTTGTGTTGGTCAATCAGTTGGTTAGTGAGTGTGAGCGAGAAGACAGTCGCAGTTCTTGGTGTAAGAGTTAGTCAGTGACGTGTTAATGAACGAAAGGATTGTGCAACGGGAATGTACGAACTGTGTACTAGTATCGGAGTTTATGTAATCGCGAGTACAAGTGAAGTTGCAACGGACGAACTGGTAAATTGTAACTGTGTGCAGCAAGTAATTTTATGTAATTGGCAAGTGTTAAACTGTAAGTCGGTGGAAATAAAGAACATTGTTGAGTGGTGTAATTGGACTTTTCATTTCACGAACCCACAAAGTCACACTGGCGTCAGAAGTGGGATATAACACGAAAGTCACAATATTCTTGGTAAAACAGTGAAGATGAGGGCCTTATATGACAATTGAAACGAAACAAAATTGTCTGTGTGATTATTGCATGTAAGATTACTTGATATTTCAAAATTTGTTTCAAATATTTCTTAAATGGATTAGCAAAATTTCTTGCACAAATTTGTTGTACACCTTATAAGTTATACATTTTAAATAAAGCCTGCACCACTTTATAAAAAGATATGATACAACAAATGCACGCCTTACCCTACCCATTCAACATTTTTGTTGTTGTTGTTCTTATTTACGTCCTCGAACGTTAAGTCATAATGGACTATGAATGGAATGGATGAAATGATGCTCAAATGAGCCCAGGTTACATAGAGCTTAGAATTACCCGATATTCGTCTTTAAGGATAAAGGAAATCCCCGGAAAAAACTCTTATCCAGGTAACTCACCCTGACCAAGATTCGAACTCGGGACCTCTTGAACGTAATGCAGAAATTATAGCACCACGCTACCGAGGCCTGCATCCATTCAACATGCAACTGTTACAAAATATTTTTGTATACAATTCATGTTAAGCAATGTAAATATTTGTAGAAGTGGTATTATAGGTAGAGTGGAAATAGAAGGATACAGCATGCTTACCGAACTTACATGTCTTCCGAGCTGGTCACTCTGTGATGGTTTTGAAAGCTTTTCATTCATAGAAAACGTGCAAAGCAGGGACGCCCGTTTCAGAAATGTAAGTGCTGGAAAATTTAAATTAGGGACAAAGAAAAAGGGACACATTGTGTGTTTTCTGTGTAGTAGGATTTTGTCTATCTTTTACAGTTTAGCAGTTATTAGTCAACCACAATGAAGATTAATTCCGAAACATTCAGGTACTTTATTTAATTTGTAATAAATAACAAAAATTTGTGATATTTAATTAAAATTGTTACAGCCAATAAATTAGAAAATGTTTGCATATTTTGGGATTGAGGAAAGCTTTTGATCATACTGAACGTTCATAAGGTAAGAGAGCTATGGACTGTCGATTAGGATTTTGACTGCTAGATCATGTGGTCTTTCGTAACTATGCTCTACGAGGTGGCACCCACCGAACGAGGGGTGCGTTGAGTGAATGAAGGGGGTGACTGATTCAGGAGCCCCAAAGAGTAGAAAATAGAGTTAACATCACCAAATTCACCGGTTGCACCCAGTAGAACTAAAATCTCTCCCTTGGAAAATAGGATAGGCTCAGAACCTAGAGATAACACCATCGAGGTACTGAGTTTTACAAACTGCATCCTTTTACCCTTCTTTGCGTTGCCCAGATATGTCAATCGGGTGAACCTTGAAAGAACCAAGGTTATGACAAGTGAGGTAAAAGGGAAGTAAAAGAAATTCGGGAGATATTAGGAACCTTTACAACAATGAAGGTTGAACAAACAATGCGTATGGCTATGGTAATAGAATCCACAGCTTCCCAAATTTGGACACAGGCGCTACCGGCTGAACATTTTTAAGTTTTGTATTTAAGCAAGGTTTCAGTTTCAAGATTATATGCTGTTTATATACAGGCTGAA
Source organism: Mantis religiosa (assembly GCA_030765055.1). NCBI lineage: Eukaryota > Metazoa > Arthropoda > Insecta > Mantodea > Mantidae > Mantis > Mantis religiosa. The sequence continues at coordinate 221,194,678 of CM060947.1, read as the reverse complement.
ACGAAATTGGTTACAAGCTGGCCTGCTGATTTAAGGGTTGCGGAGTCGAAACCGTCCCAGATTGCTGATTTTTTCTGTGGTCAAAAGCGACGCAAACGTCAATAGATTTATTGGTATTGTGACTTTGTGTGTTCGTAGAATTAAAAATCCAATTTGCAGAAATTCTAAATGTTTTTTATTTCCGTAGAAATACACTGTTCGATTCTCACGTAACAACATTACGTCACGTACACACTATAATCCACCAAGGTCGATGACAATAACAAACAACGTTCTGATCATCTCTCGTTACAACAACACTCTCGTTACACAACTCGTCACTTCCTTAAATACCTCATTCATAATTCCAGAGATTTCCAGAACAATAAAGAAACCGAATAATCAAAATGTTACCAGGAATTTACATTTATCTCAATTTTTTTCGGTAAGTCTTTTATCTCAAGCACTAAGTTTATCTGCTTATGCAAGCTCTTTATCTACGTGAAACCTATCAGTCTGCTGTCTTTATCTGCAGGCTCTTTTGTGTGCACAAACCGCGTTTATCTCTCGGCACAGAAACTTCCGTGCTTTTTCGCCGCGACAGTATATAAAGCCTCCTGAAAAGTTTCAGTACTCCATGCGCTGATATGATTTGACAATTGAACAATGTCGTTAAAGAACTAAATATTAAAATTAAATAGCAAAATATGGATGAATGGTTTGATGATAAATATTAGAATATAAAGGATGGAGCACATAAATAATGGTTGCATAAGGATGGAAATGGATGCTGAAGGAAATGTGTAAAAACAATGGAAGTTAGGGCATTTAAAATGGCAAGGGCATATTCAAAGAATGGCTGAAGGATAGGTTCTGAAGCGATTGTCAGTTGATCGGCATCTGGTTGAATTATACGTGGAAGAGCTCGACTGGAATTAATAGAGCCATGCAGAAAAAGGGATTAATAAGAGGGAGTGGAATGACAGAGAGGTAAAGATTACTGGTACAGGAAGTCAAGGCAACTGCTGAAAAGTGGAAAGCCTGTAAAATGTAATTGTAGCAGCAACACAGTAAAAAGACACCAAAAATTAATATTTAGGGTGAAAAAAGTAAGTGATTAGTTAATAACACCTCAGATATTTATGACAATAGCACTTCATGTTCTCAACCGTGACCTAACATGGCCGCACGAGCGTATTATTTGACCCCTGTCTCATTCCTCGCGTCTGACGCGGAAGGTGAGATAGTTTAACATGCGTCGCTGCACGTCAAAGCCTCCGTACCCAAGTGGCATCCGTAATCGCCGGCCAGCTGCGGTGCTGGTAGCTCATCGATATTAAACACCTTAATTACTGCGGCAAAGGGCCAATCCTAGTGACATCTCTGCGATTAAATTCCATCTGAATGTTACCTAAGGATATTTGCTGGACAGATTAGTGCTCCGCCTGTCCTCCATCAGACGTACTTGCACAATGTGCCTTTAATGATAGGTAGACCACTGACGTCCAGTACCTAAGCACCGAGTGGCACTTAACACTTAGGAACAGCTGTGACAACCATTGAGCCCTTGACATTTGTCAACAAAGCATGTGCAAAAATGTTATTTTGGCTACATTCAAGACTTTCTCTACACTCTATTACTTATTGCACACACAATGTGCCTTTAATTCTATCCTAACTAATGAATTACTGCTGCCGTTACTACAGTGGAAAACAATGGGAGATTTTTCTTAAATTAGGCGTAGAGTGTCTGTAAATAGTATTACCAGCTAAGTGGGCTATAATGTTTAACAGAGCTATTTGGAGCGAGTTAAGGACAATTTTAGGATACAGAATTGATCTGTTATGCTGTACCTATAACTTCTTAATAACGGGTTCAAAAGTAACTTTAGGATTTAAAATAACTGTTCCCGGAATAACAGTAAGTTACGCATATGGCCCTGTGTCAATCAAATGCTCAGCGGAACATTTTTTTTTTTTTTTTTTTTTTTGCGGCAAACGCCAAATATGTAAAACAGCAATGATCCCGGTAGAACAGGTTTTTAATACTATACTACACGAAAACGTACGAGGGCTGTTCAATAAAGAATGATCACAATCTTTTTACCGACATAATTTTTCGCACTAAAATTCAATCTTACAATATTATGTTAGCTTAATGAGAAACAAACACGCCGTGGAAGTTTCATTGTTGGTACTCCTGGTTCACGCCTGTGAGAAATTCAGACGTGTTCAGTATCGCCTACCGCTGCACTGGGGGTAACATGCAGTTTAAGTTGATGTTAGAGGAAGATCCGGAGCTTCTTTCAAAGGTAATCACTGCCGATGAAACTTGGCTTTATCATATTGATCCTGAGAACAAACAGCAAAGCTCAGTCTGGAAATCTCCTTCATCATCAACCCTCAAGAAAGCAAAAGTGGTTGGTTGTGCTGGGAAAGTTATGGTAATCTCATTTTTTAATATTCATGGAATGGTTTATCAGCATGTTGTACCTGCACACATATCAGTAATACTACACAAATGACCTGAAAACATTGCAAGTCTATATCAGGCGCAAAAGACCACATTTCCGTGAAGCAGGCTGGATGCTGCACCACGATAATGCGCGGCCGCATTTTGCCAATGTTGTTGCTGAATATTTTGCAAAAATCAACGTGAAGTGCATTCCTCACCCTCCCTATAGTCCGGATTTAGCCACATGTGACCTTTTTCTATTCCCTAACTTGAAGAAACGCCTTCGTGGGAGGCATTATCTATCATCAGAAGCAGTGGTGAAGGCTGCGCAGGCGATTTTGAAGGATCTCTCAAAAATGGTTTCCAGCATGTCTTTGAAGACTGTCAGAAACGCTGGGATAAGTGCCTCACATTCAGGGGAGATTATTTTGAGAAGTATCATTAAAATTATGAGGATGAGTATAGGTACGTTGTCAAAAAAAATGTGAGCATTCTTTATTGAACAGCCCTCGTATATACTCTCTTTTCTTAACATGAGTACCATGTACTTCATCAGACAATAATTTCTAAATGAGTAATGTGAAAATGGAAGTCGTATTCATGTATGAATGTAATTTTTCACTGTGTGACCTCTAAATTTCCAAACATTCCATTTATGTTTGAAATGTTTAGAACTTTTGAATAGATAGAGTCAAAATGAAAAATTCAATGCCGTGGCCAGGATTTGAACCAGGGATCTCCTGGTCTCCGGCCAGTCGGTCTTATCCATTGAACTACAATGGCAAATGTGGCGCCATGATATTCAATTCTCCAATTGACTCAGATAATTTCCCAGAAACCAGGAGATCCATGGTTCAAATGCCAGCCATGGCATTGAATTTTTCAGTTTGACTCTATCTAAAATCTTTGCCTATGCACGGCTAGTGTGTAGGATCTATTAATTTCCATCATTTAACTTATCTAATAAGAGTTTAATGATGAAGCCTGGGACTCAAGTACTTACAACATTAAGTCGCCTAAAAGGGTTTATCTCGAATACGAGAGACCCTAGTGGTTAACCGGGAAAGTGCCTATAGTCAATTGGAGAATTTAATGTCATGACGACAATTTGACCATGGTAAGTGCGACTGAACGGAAACCAGGAGACCCGTATTTCAAATCCCGGCCGTGGTATTGAATTTTTCCATTTGACTCTATCTATCCAAAACATTAGCCTATACACGGGTAGTGTGAAGGAACGATCAATTTCCATCATTTAACTTACCTAAACAATAAGTGTTTAATGATGAAGACTGGGACCCAAGTACTTATAATAGTTAAGTCGCCACAAACAGTTTATTTCGAATACGAGAGCCCCTAGTTGTTTACCGGGGAAAAATATGACTCAGTTGGCACGTTGGCTATGTTAGCAGCTCAATACGTAAAAGCGACTGGACTGAAACCAGGAGACCCGTGTTTCAAATCCCGGCCGTGGCATTGAATTTTTCAGTCTGACTCTATGTATCCAAAACCTTCGCCTATACAAGGTAGTGTAAAGATACGATTAAATCCCATCAATTAAATTTCAGAACTTAGTCTATGACTGCTTCTAAAGGTATTATTATTATTATTATTAGTGTACTCTTGAGTTCTAGGTACTAGAGAATAGAGTTATTGAATTTCTTGTTTACTGACTTTGATGGAATTTCTAGTAACCTTAGCTACAACCCAGCGAGATGGCTCAGGCGGTTTCGTCTGCGGCCTGCATTCGGGATGCCTGGGTGCGATTCCCTTGGACGTTCCACCTGACCCATGGGTTTTTTCGGGGGTTTTCCCGGGTCACAAGGCGAATGCTGAGTACGTTAATTACATCCTCCGAATTTCTTGTCCCTCCAATTTATCTCCATTATCATTTCATATCATCTCTCATCTGGTGTTCTCTTTCAGGGCAGAAGTGTCGGCGGGTGTCTCGGCGGTGCATGGCAGGATGATATGCGATTAGGAAAACTACTTCCGCTCCTCTTTTGGAGCCATTTTGACACCGCCAGCCAGGGGAACTTTGGGGCTCGGATCGCCTGCTTGGGACCAGTAGGGCTCGGCTGCTGGGCTCGTTGCCATCCCACTGTAGGGGAGTGAGTTCGTTGTGTTGGCCTGTCGGAGGATGTCTCTATTCAAGTAAACTGTAGGGAACCTGCCCTCCATACTGTCGTGTCTCTCTGGGTCGGTCGCCCTCTGCCCCCTTCGCCTCATCCTTCCTCCCGGGAGTGACCCCACTTGGGGGCATAAGAACAATGGGCCCAGCATGGTGGGCTACGTACTGCATACCCTCCATAATGAAATCACAAGCCCAGTCCCAACCTTAGCTACACTGAATTAATTAATTGTGTTTTCCTTAATATGAATCTTTGGTAACTACTTTCTTCTTGGGATATTCTAACTCGTATTTCTTAGATCTTGGAATGTTTCTAACTCATATAAATTATTTATTGCATTTATTTTTTATTTACTTCCCGCAAATTTATTTATTTAATTTGTAACCTTAATTTAAAATTCCAGTTTTAGGTCTTTTACAAACTTCATGTCACTTTTACCATTTATGAATTCCTCTGCCACTTACGTGCAAAGGGGTTGAGAGTTATTTCATTTAATCCAAAAATTTCTCTACCAAGATTCATTGCGAAAACTCACTTAGAAGGTATCTGCAATCAGAACCAGCATTTTAGGAGGAATTCCGTTCGCATGGAAAGTGTATGTGATTGCCTGTGTACTGCAAAATGAAAATCCATCAAATACAAAATTTGCTACTAAATTTCAAAATTTTTCGAGAATACAAGCCGAAGATCTTGAGGAAAATGCTTATAACTGATAATAATCTCCGAAATATGGAAGACTTTTGGATGACATTATCATGCTTCGCCAATGTTATACACTCCACCGTGTAAATATAGGTTATTAAGAATAAGTGGGTTGTATGAAATTAAAATCACAAGGTGTAAACTGTAGGATTCTTAAATAATCTTACTGGTTAGTTGTATAATAAATTCATAGAGATCAGGAGAGATATGTATATTGTATTACGATGCCATCTGTCCAACGTCGGTTATCAAGCCAGTTTTTCATAAAGGATGTTAATATTCTTATTGGGTCACATTGACTGCAGAGCGGAAGAAAAATGAACGAAGACCTAAGCCCATCATTCCTGAAACCTTCAGCAAGTATTAACATGAGAGGAAGACTGATGGAAGCGCGTAATGATATCAGCTGACAGGTCCACCTGCGAAAATAAATAGCTCCTTTTAAGGGAGTAAACCGACAAGTCTTACAACGGTTAAATAAAGATTTAAGGCATCATCACCCTCACGCTGCGCATCTAATTAATTTGTCTTACCGCGTTTGTCTCTATTCTGTGACGTCACAGTGATTCATTAATTAAAAGGCGTCACGTACATTGTACGGGTGATATCGCCACGCGCTTACAGTCATCCATTTTTATTTAACATTGCCAGCAAATGCGTATCACCAGATGATAATGAAATAAAAGAAATCAAGAATAAATCATGACCCACAGTAATAAGATGGGGCTGTAGGTCACGTTCATCTTTTATTTTCATTACTCTCTTCTACTCCAGAACTGATTTCTGCAGGATCAACACTTTAGGTTTCTTTTAAATATGTGCAAGACCTGTTAAGACTAAAATACTAGAGGGTATTAAATTTAGTAATTAGTTGATTCTTTTTTAAACTGAAGTATTACAAACAAAAGAAGCTTAAACGCTTATTCATTAACGTTTAAATCTACTAAATTCTTGTTTCAGTTTATCATATTTGAAGCAAATTTAACAATGAATTACAAATAGTAGTCATATATGTGCAATTAAAACCAAAATGGGACAGCACGGAGCAGTTATTTTTATCTGCAATAAAAGAAAATGAAACTCACTGGGATCTGCTGACCTACCTCACGACTAAAAGAAAGAAAAAAAAAGACAAAACATTAATTACCTTACGAGACAAATTCATGCAACTACCTCCACACACTTTTTGTTGTCTACTGCCGTGCTGTTTGTTTTGATGAAGGCACTATTGATTGCTTTTACGGAAGATAAATGACGATTGTCAATAAGTAACTGATCCGACGGAGGTGATTAAAGCAGAAAAAGTTATAGGGAGAATAAATAAATGGAAGAAATCTCTAATAAATGGGAGTGGTGATATAATGTGGGGTAACTGCTGTCTTTATCTGTCAAAAGTGGCATACCCTAGAAAGAATGCGAAGCTTATCCTAGAATTTCATTTAGAAGTTTTCGTTAATTGCTGAGAAAACGAATAATTTGTGTAAAATCATATCTTCAAGTTAAATGACTCCATATAGTTACTGTTTAGAAGTTTAAATAATTGCATACCAAAAATAGCCTAACTAATTTTAATAGATATAGAATTAATATAACATTACCAACCTAGAGAGAGAATCAACAAGAACACCCCAAGCGATTCTATTAAACTGAGATGAAATATGTCTAAGAACAAAATGTTTAAATTTCTGAACAGTATTAGAAACAGTTTGTACGTATATCGTTATCTTTGGAGACAAAATACAAGTATTTCTATAGCGTACACCGAACATTATGAAGAGAAGACATGTGTATATAAATTAACCTCAAAACCGCTCAATTATCTAATGTTGGTAATTACGCGGTGGTATGAAAAGTTTTCAGCCTAATAAAGATACAAGTTATTTTTTCATATTTTTTTATTTTTCAAAAGTCTCCTTGTAACTCTACACACTTCTCGCAGTGATGCTCCCATCTCTGTAACCCGTCCAAGGAGTACTCGGCATTTTTCTATGCCAAAATAATTGTTCACGAAGGTGCTTGCCTCTTCGTTTGAAGAAATTCTCTGTCCTCCGAGCGCAATTTTCAGATTAGGGAACAAAAAGAACTCGCTTGGGGCTAGGTCTGATGAGTAAAGCGGATGGTCAGTCAGTGCAAACTGTAATTCGTTGATTTTCGCCACTGAAACCGATGAGATGTGAGACGGTACGTTGTCTTGGTGAAACAAGGTTTCCTTTTTCTGCAAATGTGACCGTTTTTCCGCAAGTTCGGTCTTCAGCTTGTCAATTAATGCTGCGTAGTATGCTCCTGTAATAGCTTTTCCTAGTGGAAGATAAGCGATTTAAATAACTACATGAACATCAAAAAAAAAAAAAAAAAAAAAAAAAAAAAAAAAAAAAAAACACAGTCGCCATCATTTTCCCAGCCGAAAAGAAAACATTTGTTACTTTTCTTGGAGCAGGTTCCACATTTTCTGTCCAGTGCTTAGACTGTATTTTTGTATTGAGCTTATAACGGTGTATCCAAGTTTCATCTACAGTAACTAATCGGTGCCAAAATTCGGATTTATTGCGTCTAAACTCCAACAGAGCGTTGGAAGTGTTCATTCGAACACGTTTTTGGTCTGACGTGAGCCAACGCGGCACACAACGCGCGGACAGCTTTCTTATGCCTAAATGTTTATTTAATATGTCACAAACACGTTCTTTTGACATGTTCATAGCCTCTGCTATCCCTCTCACTTTAATTCGGCGGTCGTCTAGCACTATTTGGTGAACTTCTGCGATGTTTTCGTCGGTGGTTGCAAGTTTTGGACAACGCAAACGTTCATCGTCTCCCAAGCTCTTACGGCCACGTTTAAATTCTGCTGCACAAGTATTCGCTGTGGTAAATGAAACTGCAGAGTCCTCCTACACAGAATAGAACTTATCTCTGATTTGCTTAGGAGTATTGGCTTTCAAAAACCTCGATACTCGCTTTTGTCCATTTTCATAACAACACTCACAGTAAGTCACCCAAGCGACTGTTACATAGCAACTGAACGTCCAAAATGACTTAAAGTTTGATGAGTAACTGTCAAAAGATGAATAACGAAATTCACTTACTTTTATTTACGAGTGCTGCCATCTTAATGTTGATGTCCGAGAAGTTTCAGACCACCCTCGCATTTCATTATTAAAAGTCCCACTTCAAACTGGCGGGGATAAAAAGTACCTGAGCTCATTTCCATAAGTTAAAAGATGATTAAAAATATTGTCATAACCTTTTAGCTGAATACAAGCACATTAAAACACACTTACGAGGGAAGGCCTTGACTTTGAGTTGAAAATGTCATTTATAAAGTGACATTAAACCTTAAAGAAAATATTCCCTTACCTAAAATATTATCTGCAGTGCCATAAAATATAAATATTTCTTGATCCCTCTACAATATCAAGTCAGTTACGATTTACTACAGAGAATATACATAAACCCCTTCAAGAAACAGAAGACAGAACTTAAAAGGGAATCCACCATGCGTTGTTATATTTGTTTGTCACATGTGTGTGTATTATTTATTCAATGGATTTTATAAACTCAAACTTGTAACGTCAGGTAAAGTTAAATTCTAAATAATGTTCTCAACTGAACCTAACTGTTTAAGATTGAATCCTTCTGTGAAAGCATAATCAAACCACAACCGTGGCATCGACAATACGTACGAACCATGTCATTGGATTTGCAAAACAAGGACTGAAGCGAGCATCAGACAAATTAATTACAGAAGACAGAGAAACTGCCAAGCATCCCAGTAATTTTAATAGAGAAGGCAGTTCCAAATTAAGTAATACGTACATGGAAATCGTTACTCAACCCGCATACTGTGTGCGACATCTGAATAACGCTGCAGTGTTCACAACCTGTTAGGGAGGAAGCAGTCGTTCTCCATTTAGAGATGTAGGAGATTTTGATAATAGCTAACGGTACAGTGTAGCTGTCTACAGAACGACAATCCAGACCTACTGCCTCTGTTACGGGTAGCCGAGGGCATTTAGGCACCAATTCGTTAATTGAAATGAGTTTTATTTAGGGACGTTCTTTAACTGCCGTGATTTTCAGCGTCCAATTTTATTTTGAGCGTGAAGGAATTTTAATCAGATGTTCTTTATCTGATTTGAGGTTATTTTACGTGTAAAGCAGTATTATTCTGCCTCACGATGATGCTAAAAGTTATACCGATGAACTTACGTGAGCGTATGCGTGGGTGGGTTATAAAATTTAGGATGACACCGGTACCTAGGTAAGAAACGTTTAATAACTTTTTAAGTTTTCACTTAAATCGAGAAGTTGCCGACCATTGGAAACTAGTATCTATTTAAATATCCGGAGTTAGCGTACTTGCATCTTATACGAGGGCTGTTCAATAAAGACTGATCATAATTTTTACGGTCATATTTTTTGCAATTAAATTCAGTCCTATTATATTATGTTAGCTTAATGTGAAACAAACACGCCGTAGTAGTTCATTGTTGGTACTCCTGGTCCTGCCTGTGAGAAACAGGCCAGTTCAGACATGTACAGTATCGCCTACCACTGCAATAGAGATAACACGCGAGGAATAATATCCGGCTTTGAAATTCTGGTTTCGTCTCAACAAATCTTCAGTTGAGGTCTATGCAATGTTACAGGAGGCCTATGGAGAGTCTGTTCTTCCCTAGAGTACAGCTCGAAGGTGGTTTAAAATGTTTAAAGAGGGGAGAAAATCAATTTCAAAGGAAGGTGAACCCGGTGCTCCAGTTACTGCTCATACGGAAGAAAACACCAACACTGCGTGCCACCATTGTGTGAGAGGATCGACGAATTTCCTTAATATCAGTTTCTGAAATACTGAACATTTCATTGGGTGCACATGAGAGGTATTTGTGCGCGATGGTTTCCAAGACTCTTGATTCCCGAGCAAAAGGACATTCGCATGCAGGTCTGCAGGCAGTTAAAGTTGACGTTAGAGGATCATCCGGAGTTTCTTTCAAAGGTAATCACTGCTGATGAAACTTGGTTACATCATTTTGATCCTGAGAGCAAACAGTAAAGCTCAGTGTGGAAATCTCCTTCATCACCAAACCCAAAAAAGCAAAAGTGGTTGGTTATGCTGGGAAAGTTATGGTCATCTCATTCTTTTATATTCATGAAATGTTTTATTGGCATGTTGTACCTGCACAAACATCAGTAACCGGACAATACTGCAGGAGCGTCCTGAAAACATTGCAAGTCCATATCAGGCGCAGAAGACCACATTTCGGTGAAGCAGGCTAGATGCTGCCCCAAAATAATGCGCATCCGCATATTGACAATGTTGTTGCTGAATATCTTGCAAAACTCAACGTGAAGTGCATACCTCACCCTCCCTATAGTCCATATTTAGCCCCATATGACGTTTTTCTATTCCCTAACTCAAAGAAACTCCTTCGATGGAGGCATTATCCATCATTAGAAGCAATGGTGAAAGCTGCGGAGGCGAATTTGAAGGATCTCTAAAAAATGGTTTCCAGCATCTCTTTGAAGACTGGCAGAAATGCTGAGACAAGTGCATCGCATTCAGGAGGGACTATTTTGAGAAAGATCATCAAAATTATGAGGATGAGTAAAGGTACGTTGTCAAAAAAATGTGATCATTATCTATTAAACAGCCCTCATACTAAACGTGATTCCATAATTAAGGCAAGAATTGACGCATCATTCAGCTACGTCTTACACCATCGGCGACCAGTCCAGAAGTGTTCAAGGTTTTGATCAGAATGACTTACTCAGCTACCAAAATTCCCCTAATCACTTTCCCTTTTGTTAATGACACTAATACCCCGCTACTATCTTCTAATACGATGTTGCTACTTCATTTCTATATTACTAAAATTTTCTGCATTCCATCCTAAATTCTCTCGCTATAAACTTCTAAGAAATGTTCTAGTATATTCCTAGAATTCCAAGCTAGCCTTCTATACCCAATCTGGCAACTTTGGAAAGTACCTTTACTCTCTTTAAATGTAACCTACCTAACCATATCTCCGAACTGGCTAACAGCACTTATTTCGTTTCTAAATTTTAAAAATTGACTTGGAATAGTTATGAAAAGAGTATTTTGTACAGAAATGAAAGTGTAAAATTAGGTTGGTCAGAAAGTAATGCAATGTAAGTGAAATATTATATAATATTATCGTTATTTGTTGTTGCGAGTATGTGATTACGCAATGGGTGACATGAACTAGTAGGAGATAAGTTTTTTTTTTAGTTTTTTTAATTAAGGAAAGCAACTTTCTTAGGAGTAAGACGTATAATTATGTCGCTTCGAAAGTGTCCAGAAACAAATTTGTGTGAATACGCTAATAACGTCCGCAAGAGAGAAATGGTTCATCGATACAACAACCATCGTATATTAAAAGACAACATTCACGTCATTTAAAATTCTATCAGAATTGAAAATTGTTTCGCTAGAATAAAATCCAGATTATTTAAAGAGGAGAATTTTGCTCATTCTCCAACAACAGCAATATCAATGTCCTATACTCCGCGACCACTCCCAGAGGTAAGATTTCTTGCTCCAGAGCTGCTGAAGAACCTACAGTTGTAGACTGCAGGATCGTCACAAAAGGCGAGAAACAAACCATCACACCATCAGCTTCATCCATCCCACAGAATTTTGCAATTTCCTGTTGCAGTCCTCGCTAATTACCTTACTTAATGACATCTTACCCCAAAGCCAAACTGTTCTCATAATTAACTGCCAAATCTAGAATCCCTAAGCATTTAACGCATGCACGAAATATTTATATTTGATTTTATTATAAGTATTAATTTTTACAACTGATCCATAATTTCTGTATCATGCCATAAATCCACAACATGGACTACCGCCTTTACTTTCCCTATGAGTGAAATGATGCTAATGATTTTCACGCCCGAAAACACCCATCGCTCTCCCATTCCATTGATTGTCCCATAGGACTTAAAGATGGAAGATTTAAATTACACACACACACACACACACACACACACACAAAACCGCGATCTCAGGAAGTCGAGACGCGTGTTACATCTGGACTACGAAGGACGACAGCGAAACAAATGGTAGAGAAAGTGTAACAGGTGATACTCCTTCCTGAATACCACGCATGGTGATGGAGGTAATTGTATTCCTGTATATAGAAAGAAGAAAACAACATGAACCTGTTAAAGCAGTTAAATTCAAAAAAAGGTCTGAACCATTATCAACTGTGTTTTTTTTTTTTTTTTTTTTTTTTTTTTTTTTTTTTTTTTTTTTTTGCGGCGTGTTTTATAAATGATGCAACGTTTCCCGGTTCATGATATTGCACAAAGAAGTACTGAGTGAGATGGCTGCTTGGTAGCGCGAGACTAGCACTTATAGTGTGGCGCATAGCCAGTTCCCTACTTTCACTTTTATATCTTGGGAAAATATGAGTTCACACTGTTGATAAGAGCATATCAATGACAAATGGAACCATGTATTTTTGTTTTCCTTTACTTTAGCGTTAGCAGCTTTGGAGCATTGGCCAGTGGCACATCGTGTTTCAGCCCAGCGCTTCTTACACGAGCGTAAGACTGTTGTGACAACACAGAGAATATTTGGCCTTCAGTTCAGTGTTGCAAGACAGGGTCCAATTCATTCTCGGAAAACAACTATGCAATGTTTGAATAAGTTGGCGACATATAGTAGTGGCCTAGATATTAAACATAGTCCTCCTAAAACTAGAAAATGCTACTTGAAGAGATAAAACTGAGTAAACAGCTCGCAAACTGTCAAGTATATTGGGCATTTCTCGAATATCTTTAGGACGCATATTACATGAACTCAAGTTTCACCCATAAAAAATGAAAGTGGTCCAAAACTTCTTCCTGCTGGTTGACCTTCTGCAACATCGTTGTATGGCCTGCCCACTCGCCCGATCTTGCAGTTTCTCATTTCCTCTTGTAGGGCTGTTTGAAACAAAATGTCTTTACTAGACGTCTTGAAACTCTACATGCGGTACATTACTGAATAAATTGCAGGTATAGATGGAGAGCTACTGCATCGCGTGTTTTCAAGTTTCATTGCAGGCTTGCAGAATGCCTGGAGTGCAATGTAAGTCATCTTGAAGATGCAATTTTAAAGAAAATTTCTATAACATGATGTAATATGTAGCATGTTCTATACTTTCAACTGGTACGTGTATTAAGGTCACCTCCTGCTTCCTTTTCGCCATCCAGTATAAGCTACCAAGATTGACTCCCGGTTACATCTATTCTTACTGTGCCTTCTTTTCGGCACCCATTTCCTTGTATTCCCGATTCGAGGCGCTGTTTACTCGTGGGTTCGCTTCGGATTCCCGCCGCTTCTGCCTTTGAGCACTGCGAGAATTCAGAAAGTCTTCCTAGCTGTTCTGCTTCGAATAGGGAATACAGCTGGTGCTTGGCTTCGACGCGATTCAGTTGGGGTAACATTTCTTTGAGTTTTCATGGTGGCTTTTGGTGAGCCATGATTGTTTAATGGGCTGCTTTTTCCTTTTTATGTTTCTGGGTTTTTTAAAAAAAAACCAAGGTGAGTATTCAGAGACTTAAGATGTTAATAATGTAATTGTTCTACTCAGTTATTTTGCTTTGATAAATGCTTACTGTGCAGTTACTGCCTAGCATCACCGTTAATTTTAATGTTTTCCTGGACCCTTGTTACCCTCATACTTTATTATTGTTCTTTCATAAACTTCTTTGTGTTGGTGTAATTTTGGCTAAAGATTGCTTGTTATAATGAAAATGTTATATTTGTTATAATCGAGGATTATATTAATGAATTAAAGCATTTGAATTGTTTATTGGGAATAGCATTGGGTCAGTTCTTTGTATGCCATGTACCCTAACCTGGAGCTCTTAGCTTTAGGGTTTGTAGGGCCTAAATTCCTCACTTTAGTTTAGGCTGTTTAGGAAGTGTTTAGGTGTGCGCGGCCAGGGCCGGCGTGCACATGACCAGATTTTATCCGTGGTATACCCTAACCGGCAAGAAAATACTGTAGTGTGCTTTCTACGACGCATCGCCAATCCCATTTCCTGTCATGGGCTGTATCCGTCGACAGATAGCTTTTGGATTGAAGATTCTACTCGGCTCAGGGCGTTCAGCCTCCAATAGTGTGTGGAGGCTTCCATTATTTCCGCTGATTGTGAGCTCATAATTCACCCTTTAGTTTCTTGGGCGGTTGAGTGTCCTATAGCCAGGTAAAGTTGTTAGTGTTAGGGAACACTGCGCGGCTGTGGGTTAAACAGGAAGGAGTCCTCACGTCTCCAAGGTTCCTTTAGATCATCCGTTCCTCTCGGAGTGTAGGCACAAAAGATCCCTCGGAGGTAAAGGATTCAGGTGTCCCTTGCACAGATAGGTAGTTAGAGTCTAAACATGCCGACAGAAACAAATGCGTTGCAGTCACATGGGTTTTTTCTACTCAATCTTTACAAGATAATCTTGCAAACGCTTATTCATAATTTTGATCGATAAACGCTAGTGAGCAGATTAATTAATTATATTAAATACATGTATTAAAATGATATATTACATATATTACAATTACCCATAGATTTGGAGTACTTAATTCACCTTAAGGTCCCATAAAGCTAAATACCGTGGCTTTATTTTGTTTGGTGAGCTTTTTCATTTCCAATTACCACTTGGAGGTGTTTATTTTTTTTTACGCTAAGGTATTCCACTTCTACCATCCCTTTGATTTACCTTTTACTTAACATCCCCCGTTTATTTAGTGCTGCTCTTTTTCAGTTAATCTCCTCTGCGTAGCCCTTTTCCAGGGTAAACATTTGGAGAAGTGGTTTTATAACACATTTCCTGGTAACTACAATGTAAATAATGGAACATAGTAGAGTTAAGGGACAGTAAAACATTTCAAAATATTTTATGAGATGAAAAACTACAGAAAATATACAAAAACGAATGAGTTACTAATTGATGGGGTGTAAGTATTGAAAATTCAGACAAGTAACACGGAATATTTTAGTTAATTGATGGAAATTAATCATTTCTCCACACTAGTCGTATATAGGCTAAGATATTTTATGGGTAGAGTCAACATGAAGAATTCAATGCCATGGCCGGGATTTGAACCACGGATCTCCTTGTTTCCATCCAGTCGCTCTTAACCTTTGAGCTACCATGACCAACGTCCGTCTTGACATTAAATTCTCCAGTTGACTCGTATATTTCCCCGGTAGACCACTAGAGGCTCTCGCATCCGAGATACACCGTTTGTGACGACTTACTATTGTAAGTACTTAAGTCCCAGGCTTCATCATTTAACTCTTATTATTTTAGTTAATTGATGGAAATTAATCATTTCTCCACACTAGCCGTATATAGGCTAAGATATTTGATGCACATGAATTCAATGCCATGACCGGGATTTGAACCACGGATCTCCTGGTTTTCGTCCACTGGAGAATTTAATGTCAGGATGGACGTTGGCCATGGTAGTTCAAAGGTTAAGAGCGACTGGACGGAAACCAGGAGATCCGTGGTTCAAATCCCGGCCATGGCATTGAATTGTTCATGTTGACTCTATCCATCAAACACGGAATATGTTGTAGGAAGTCTACTCTAGAAAAAATGTATTTGCCATAAATTGTACGAGAGACATGTTTATACTTTTTGTAGTTAGAGTTGATGTATGAGTTTAACTTGGGGTTTAACAATTACCATTAGTCAATTTCCTATTTTCATTATTTTTATTGTTTTTATTGTTTCTGTTTGATTTTCGTTTGCTTTCTGCAATTTTTTATACTTTCGTCCTTTAACTTAAGTCATATCGGACGATGAATGGTGTGGGTGAGATGATACTCAAATTGGCCCAAGATCCATGGAGCTTAGACTTACTCGACATTCATCTTTTAGGATAACGGAAAACCCCGGAAAAACCATATACAGGTATCTTACCCTGAACGAGATTTAAACCCGGGAACTCTTGAACGTGAGGCAGACATGCTACTATCTACGCTAACGAGGTGGGCTCTGTATTCTTATACGAGTGCTGATCAATAAAGAATGATTATAATTTTTTACGGACATAATTTTGCGCACTAGAATACAATCTTATTATAATCTGTTAGCTGAACGTGAAACAAACACTCCGTAGTATTGTTGGTACTCCTGGTTCCCGCCTGTGAGAACAAGGCAAGTTCAGACAAGTTCAGTATAGCCTACCGCTGCAATGGGGGTAACATGCACTTAAATTTGATGTTAGAGGAACATCCGGAGTTTCTATCAATTGTAATCACTAATAATGAAACTTCGCTACATGATTTTGATGCTGAGAGCAAACAGCAAAGCTCAGTGTGAAAATCTCCTTCATCATCAACAACAGAATGTTGTACCTGCACACACGTCAAACTAGACAATACTAAAGGGATGTCCTGAAAACATTACAAGTCCATATCAGGCGCAAAATACCACATTTCCAGGAAGCAGGCTGGATGCTGCACCACGGTAGTGCACTGCCGCATATTGCCAATGTTGTTGCTGAATATATTGCAAAAATCAACCTGAAGTGCATCCTTCACTCTCCATATGGTCCGCATTTAGCCCCATGTGGCTTTTTCTATTACCTAAATTGAATAATCGTCTTCGTGGGAGGCATTATCCATCATCAGAAGCAGTGGTGAAGGCTGCGGACGCGATTTTGAAGGATCTCTCAAAATGGTTTCCAGCATGTCTTCGAAGACTGGCAGAAATACTGAGACAAGTGCATCGCATTCAGGAGAGACTATTTTGAGAATGGCCATCAAAATTATGAGGATGAGTAAAGGTACGTTGTCAAAAGAATAGTTTTGACCATTCTTTATCGAGCAGCCCTCGTACATATACATTATACAAATAAACACCCATGCTCAAAGCGGGACTAAGTAAGTAACTTCACTTGTTAAACCAATGATTTATTTTTCGATAAAAAGGTCTTACATTCTGGAGATTTAATCAAACTTTTTCAAGACAATTGCAGTTTATTGTGGAGGATTCTGTTGAAAATTTGACTATCGCGTTCTTGGAATTAAAGTACGAAGTTTGATCGGTTTGAGATATGCAGTGCGCAGAGGAGACTAAAATACGTTTTCCGATGTAATCTCGGTATCACATTTCAGTATTTTTTCTCTGCCTATTATTTTCGAGATATAAAAGGTAAAAACAGTAGAACACGCACCAAAGCCCAGAAGAATATAATTTGAGATGGATTTCAGCTTGAAAGCTTTTTCTACTGTCTAAAAACCTCATGGATGAAGGTTTTCCATCCTCTCAGTCAGAGATGAAATACAGAATGAAATTTCCCAAAACAACCTTCACCAAAGGAAGAGAGATCTGTAAAGGTAATGGGATAAAAGAGAATTAGATAATTGGCTGTTTTGTGCTAAGCCACTGCATGTATACTCGTTTTTTTAACATAAAAGGGAAGCTAAAAGTATCCGGTGTTTATTTCACTGGGGAAGTTTTTTTCGGAAGCAATAATTTGTGAACACCGTGTACTGAACCAGAGCTTGTTCGGGACTTAAGGGATTATAACTCTATCTCTCTACGATTGCCTCCCTTCCCTCCCATCCCTCCCTGGAAAGCCTTCTTTTGATACGGCAGTCTTTTAAACCACCGTTCTGGCCTGCTCATATTTCTGCAGATATACCACCTACTACCAGAGAAAATAATGGAATGGTGCAGCGAGTTTGAATCGTTAAGCTCTGTAGTCCTGTAAGATATTCCAGTAACCCTCTCTCCCTTCTCTCTCCCAATCCACCAGACCGGGTTAGATTGATCTAGTGAGGCGAGAAAAACTCGTAAACTTTTTTCTTAACGCCAAAGTAAAAGAAAAGAGAGAATCGTTTCGGTAGTTACTTTTGCCACGGCCATGGACCCACTTTCTTTAAAACTGTGACGAAGGTGTAAAAAGAGAAGGTTTGTAAGAGGAAGTCTTTAAATTAACTAAGACTATAGTTCCTTCAGAGAAAGCCAAAATCTAATTATCCTTATTAGACGCACCTTTGTAGAAGGAGAAGAAAGTCAAGATATGGAGAATTTTATTTGGTTTTATCAAAAGATTTGTGAAATCTGCAGCTCCCCTTTCTTATTCCGTTCTATCTCTGAAATCTTTTGGGTATAAGAAACTTTTAGTCTTGTGCTCGTCTTTGGAGCGTGTGATCGTTTTAGCTTGCGTGTCCACCGACAAATATAAGACGCCCCCTTCTAAAAGAAAAGTTTCGATTTATTTTTCTCAAATAAACTGTAACTTATTAATAAATATTTGTAAATAGTTTAACACAACTAGTATACTATGGTATGTGCAAGAATTATGTTCAATTCAGTTTGTGTATAAGTACACTGGTATAAAAAAGGCATTCCTGTTTTCTTAGTATAAAACCTTCATTAATTTTAGTTAATTTTTTAAAATTAATCATTTCTTCACACTAACCGTATATAGGCTAAGGTTTTTGATAGATAGAGTCAAAATGAAAAATTCAATGGTACGGCCGGGATCAGAACCACAGATCTCGTGGTTTCCGTCCAGTCGCTCTAACCCATTGAGCTACCATAGCAAACTTGCCGTCACGACATTAAATTCTCCAGTTGACTCGTATATTTCCCCGGTAGACCAAGGGGCTCTCGTATCCGAGATACACCGTTTGTGGCGACTTACTCTCGTAAGTACCTGAGTCTCAGGCTTCAACATTTAACTCTTATTATTTAAGTTAATTGATGAAATTTAAACATTTCTTCTCCTAGCCGTATATAGGCTAAGGTTTTTAATAGATATTCAACATGAAAATTCAATGCCATGGCCGGGATCTGAATCATCGACCTCATGGTTTCCGTCCAGGTAATTTCCATCAATTAACTAAAATAATAAGAGTTAAATGATGAAGCCTGGGACTGAAGTACTTACGATAGTAAGTCGCCACAAACGGTGTTTCTCGAATGCGAGAGCTCCTAATGGTCTACCGGGGAAACATACGATTCAAAGGGAGAATTTAATGTCATGACGGCAAGTTTGCCATGGTAGCTCAATGAGTTAGAGCGACTAGACGGATGCAAGGAGATCCGTGATTGAGATTCCGCCCATGGCATTGAAATCTATCAGTCTTCATTAAATTTCTGTAGTAAATAACTGAGCAGTGTGATCCGCGGTTCACATTCGGGAGACCGTCGAGTCGATCACAGTCAACCAGCACACCTTCATGCTACGAGTTCTTTTCCATTATTTGGCTAGAACTTTCAATTGTTTTCAGGCTGGTGGTGCATGGAGGTGCGGAGTTCCCGCATTGTGAAGCAGTTCTCAGCTTAGGGTAGCATAGTGTGGCCATTGTGCTAACAGAGGAAGAAACCTTATCACCAGTTAGAGACTTTGGTGTGGTCTATCCCCCTGCGGCCCTGTGGCCTCCTGCGGTTGCTTCATGTCATCCTTTCTTCCTGGCGGTGTTAGTCGCAATAGATCTCTCTGGCAGTGGCATAGATAACATCTGTACCTTTACCTGTGCAAGGTATTTCCCATTTCTGTAGTAGGGAGTAAATCAAGTTTCGCACATACTATTTGGTTTCTTTGCTTTCAACAATACCTCAAGTTATTGTTGATACTATCGTAATTTAGAACTCGCGTGAGTGTGATATTAAGCTTATATGCTTCCACATGATTTACCTCTCTCGCGATTTCTTAATATTAATTAAATATTTGTCTAATAATTCTTTGAACTGTAATTATTGTGAGTGTTTAATATGTGTATGTGGAGCGTGATATATAGATCGATATGACTCCGAACAATAACGTAAATGTCCCGAATCTACGTATTTCTCATGGACTTATGAACTGTATATCGTTGAATTATTTCACTTTATCACAACATAATTAAATCACACAGGTCAATATTATTATTCTGCAAACTTTTTTTTTCTAGGGTTCAAACTGACTAGAAAATAAATCTTTCTGCTTTACTCTGTTGTTGAATGATTCTAGCACATTTTCAGGCAATCGTATTTGTTACTTATGTTAATTTATGCATTATATTAATATTTAATTAGTAATTGTGTTTCATTGTGTTCGTAATTTGAAATAATTTCGTCATCTGAGATATTACTTCACAAGCATTCCATAATTCACTATTTTAAACCTATTTGCATTGCAATATGCATGCGTTCTGAGGAATATTTCTCTGGAAAATCATTATATTTTTTCTAATTATAAATTATTTACTTCGAATATTCCTTTAAATTTAATGCAATAAAGTAGATCTTCAACTTATAACAGCTTTTACTCTATTTGGTCCTTACTACAGAATACACTGAATTTAATTCAAAATTTTGATATATACAATTTAGGATCTCAAGTGTGAAAAGAAATTTTGAAAACAAATATTTGCTGCATTCTTCTGGCAGTCTTATTTATTCTTTAAGGAATAGTGAAATTTTTTAAGAAATGGTTATTATGTGTCTGCTTTGAAATTTTGTTCGCTCTGCGTAATTATGAGAAAAATTATGTGATATATTACACTGACATGACTTCTCAACAAAATATTCTTAGTAAAAGTTATTCTGCTAACTTAATGTATTATGTTAATCGAGATTAGCGCTTAAAGAAGTAACGTTGTTACATACTCCCATTTAGTTACAAAGAGAATGCGGAATGCAGCGGGAATTAGGAACAAACGTACATTTTAAATGACGTACATGACAATCAAATAAATCTGGAAAAATACAAAACATGAACAAGGAAGATAAGGCGGCAAACTAAATGATTAAATTACAACACAATGGATGCACCACTTATATGGAAATGTATCATAGATAATTAAAAATAAAAGAACCACACAACCTACACACTACAGAGAGAAACTTAAGTAAAAATCTGTGCATCACTTGAACAAATACATAATTTAGATACAAGGCTAGAGTTTGAATATTTTCATCTATTAACCTATACGGTAAAATAAACAACAATGGATACGAATATAACAAAAGAATATAAAATGTAAAAACAGTAAAAGAAGTAAACTATAACATAAGAAAGAAGATAAATACGATTATTGAAGAGCTTCTTGAAGTGCATACGGAGTTTCTTAAAAGTAAAGAAGTAATACTGCAATTTAAAGAAGTAGTAAAAAACATCTCCTAATCACTAATGTCCTTAAACGAGTACATGAAATACAATTTGTCCTTGAACATATTCTTCAGTTTTGATATACAGAGATTTTTTCTATCTCTCACGGTTAAGCAATTGCACAAAAGTGGTTTCATAATCAACAAAACCTCTCAAGCTGTTCCCTAAAAATTTAAGATGTACGTACATCTCATTTTTATATAAAATTTTAATTAATACCACCAATAAGCTTTTTTGACAAATATATTGTTATACATTTTCCATAAAATGCTAGTGGGGAATTTTACAACTTCATGTTGCACATTTGGAAAGTACAAGTCTTAAATACTGAAGAGAGTATTTATTCCAAATTTTATTACTTTACTTATGCTTTCTCACGACAGATACACTCTCACACCATTTTCCAAAAGTGTTTTAGTTTTTTATTTAGGTCGTCCCAAAACATGTATTTTTGGTAAATATCTATATCAACGGGCAAGATCCCACATTACAAAACCCAGTCCGAAGGTATATATTTCCAGAACTAATTGAAATTACGATGCTAGGCTATTCCACGAAGCTCTTTAAAACCACCACTTATTTGTAAGAGATTTGGATTTTGTATTATTTCACTTTCAATAGTGGGAAATATTAAATTTTTCAGAATCTGAGACACAAATTAGAAGCATAAATAATTTTATTTGCCTCTTGTGAAATTCAAAGAAGAGGAGTATCTAATCATGAATAATTTCACGTTTCCTTTTGAGGTATCGCCGGTGCATTCAAAAACTGTTGCCTGCCACTTTTATTGGGATATGTCAGTGGTTTCGTTTGCTGTTCCCGTACTGAGATCCTTACTTCAGTTTCCAACTATATGTTAGCTATTTTAAGTCCTTAACCAAGCCTTCGCTTAAAATCTTCACCGTGATGACCTTGTAAAGCCCAAAGTGGCTCGCAAAAGCTACATGTCGTCTCATTTCCCCGCCACATTCAACGAAAATACAGATTCCAACCTCTGAATTCCTCCAACTTAGACATGGATCCCATCAGGATTTGAAGGATTACAGTTACCCCAAAGGTCATAGACCTTTATGGAAAGGACAATCACAGCACTTTCTTTTGTAATATTGCCGTATATTGTGTTCTGGTTAACAGTTTCCAAGGTTTATAGCTTGGGAATATATAGAGAATTTACTAAATGCAAGGTTTTCCTTTCTGTTGTTTACAGCGGAATAAATAATAATTGGTAAATGAATTGCAGTCGTGTTTTATTTCCCACTGAACACCGGATACTTCCAAAACATTAATTTTACGCATTTTTTCAATATTTCTGTTGTTTATGATGGTTAGAGAAGGTGGTGCGTGGGTTCCCAGCAAAATATACGTAGTGAATCGATAGTCGGTTGTGGCGAGCTCACAGAGGCGGGTCTCGTGGGGATGCCAGAAAGAACAAAGTTTGGATTATAGCCAGGCTATGGCATCATGCACATTAACTATCAGAATCAAATTAGCAAAGGCATGAGACCAACTTGGGCCATTATTCTGTGTCCCTCATTACGGGATTATCGTTCCAATAATTAGGTGAACGCGTTACACTTCAAGTAAGAAGATTATCGGCTTGACTATTTAGGTCTACCAGGATCGCTACAACGCAGTCCCAACTACCAGCCAATCGGATCTAAGGGAGAGCTGTGTTTAATATAGACGCAACCACGTCGACGCGGTTTTACCAGCCTTAGTCCTTATTTCGTATGCGCTTCTCTTACCTTGTAAAAACATGAGATATTATTTTCACGTGACCTCCTCTACCCAGTAATCGCTATGTATAAACCATTTATACGAAGCGTATTACTTTCTCTCCTGCTTACCTTAGGGGAAATAATGCATTTCACCCAAAAATATAGTAAATAGATATCATCGGAAATATAAAACTGTTCATTTTCTTCTCGGGCAACAAGCCAGTTGACAGAACTATTAGATATCGACGGTTCGGGAGTGTGCATCTCTCCCACCTTCAGGATATTTATAAAACGTTATAACCACAAATGAAACACTGGATATAACACCAATATAAATAAAGACAAAACACTATGAAAATTCGCACTGCTGAACAACAGACTGTTTTCAGTAAATTAAATGTCAGGTCAGGAGATGGCATGAGTGTAGAAAATTGTGTTAAAGAAACGTAACTACTTAACTTGATTATCAAGCTGTATTGATCTTTACTTCTTAAATCGACGGATTTCCATTTTAAGGCCGGTTTTTTAAGAGGAGCTAAACTGAAATCCAGCATCACGATTAAGCGTGCTTCTTTCAGAGGAAATCACCAAAGCCTCCTTAATTCTCTGCTCCCAGTAACAGTTGTGTATTGCCAAGATTCAGGGAATGCGGTAACTCCGGAACCTGGAGGTCCAGTTTGTTTTTCACTTATTTCAACAGATGTTTAATATTCGGAGGTGGCTTGTGAGTGATCCTGATGTTGTATTTGGCAAGAATTCTTCTCTCTATAATCACCCCCTCCCCCCAAGAAAGTATAAAAGTGACCCATATATGTGTGTGAGTGTATAAATACAAACGTGGTATTTAGGACCACTATCCTCCAGAAATGTGTCAAGATTCTCAAGAACATCCCCTGCCCCAAACCATCTTTAGCAAAAAAAAAGTTTTTGATCTATGTTATTTTCTCAAAATGTTGCCAACGTTTTCATTAAAATTCCAATTAAGATATTTTCGTGATAAATGAAGCAAATATCGAATTTTACGTGAGAAAAATCTGAAACCTTTTGAACTGGTAAACCGTAAGTGGTAGTTATGTTACTACAAAAAGGTGTAGATCTTGATAATGCAGAATTTTGATCAAATAATACTTTTGTAGCTATAGCAACCTCTGAAGTACTCTTTTTATTGCTTTGAGTTTTCAAATACAAAGTGTCTTATTCAAATGAAAATGCTGAGTACTAAATTTCAAAGATTACAAACTCATTACATAGCAACCAGCTTAAGACTTGACTATTGCTTTAACTTTCTATACACATCTTATACCTACAGTAATGCAACCAAATGTATCTCAGTGGTCAAAAATAGATTGAAGCATAAGCTTTATTAAAAATAATTTGTGGAAAAATAGAAAAAGTCATGTGAACACATCAGATTTAGTTTTACCAATACGGTTTCATTAGAC
Organism: Mantis religiosa; assembly: GCA_030765055.1. Taxonomy (NCBI): domain Eukaryota; kingdom Metazoa; phylum Arthropoda; class Insecta; order Mantodea; family Mantidae; genus Mantis; species Mantis religiosa. The sequence goes on along the minus strand of CM060947.1, from coordinate 221,170,132 downwards.
ATTTCGTTATAGGTACGATCAAGAGAAGAGCAAATAATATCGAGGTCAAGTGTTTCTATGCTAGTCACTTATAGCGGCCTTTAAATTTCATTGACGTAACACTGGGTGAAATAGTAGAATGGCTACAGGACTTCATAAAATAAAAAACTTTGAAAAATTCAGACCAACAATAACCAATATCTGGAAATAGTTGAAACGAGTTATTTAAAGAAATTTTGTGCTTTTGTCTCTCTCTCTCTCTCTCTCTCTCTCTCTCTCTCTCTCTCTCTCTCTCTCTCTCTCTCTCTCTCTCTCTCTCTCTCTCTCTCTCTCTCTCTCTCTCTCTCTCTCTCTCTCTCTCTC